>JAZHYW010069752.1:0-24201 GCA_037355805.1 Ixodes ricinus
TGAAGAGTGCCATTTTTATCCCATTAAGCAAGGCAAACCCAACGAGAGAAAGCCGAGAAACCGTACTCTACTGCTTACAATGGTGATGTACGGAAGACAGCTAGGACCACAGACCGCATGTGCTATATTTTTAAAATGAATATCACGCAGGAAGGCAGCCACCACCCTAATTTGTATCAATGTTTGGCCGCGCCTTGTCTCGCTCGAACGCGCGTGCAGTGGAAGAACCAGTCAGAACTACCCGCTCCCGTAATGAAACAGTGAAACTTCAAACGTATTATTAACTTTATAATTATGTAACTCAACGAGGGAGGGATCCCGCGTTCAGCAAATTCTAAACGCTTGAACAATGAAGCAGACTGCACTCCGTAAAGCTCTGCTGCAAACAAAAGTGTCGAGGAAGTCCTTGAGAAGAAAAGCTTTCCAGGCACCCCTTGGAACAAAAGAATGGTATGTAAAGCAGACCACACAGAAGAACAAACAGAAAGAAAAATCAGCCCTCGTTTCCTTCAAATACGTTCGAGGGAAAAGAAAGAAAAGTTTTCAGTAGATTTTGAGGAAGGAAAGAGTGCGGCGTGCGGCGGAGGTAAGAAGAGCTTCGCCTGTACGCCGCCAGTCGTAGGGCGCACGCTCAGAAGAGCAGACGAAGCATTCGGAGCAGACGAGCGCGTGCCATCGTAAAGCAGAAACCTGAAGTTCCGCGGTCGCGGCGCTTTCCAAAGCGCATTTCGTTTCAACTTAGATCACTTATAGGTTCATCCAACTTACCGTGCCGCTAAAAGAAAAAACATCGCAAGTGAGTTTGCAGAAACCGGAGCTCAAACCTTCCCGCAAGATGACATCGCCATCGACATACGACAAATTGAAGATGGCGGCCGTGGACCAGGGTTTGTTTCTGATTCAAGACCTTCTGGAGCGCTTGAGACGCGTCGAGAGCATCCTCGCGATCGTCGGGCTCTTCTACGTCGGCAAGACAGCGTCGGCGGTGACCGTGCGGCTGCTCGAGGGCTTCAGGGTCCACATCCTTTCCCAGTTCCGCTGGCACGACTTGACGCGCTACGGAGAATGGGCGGGTGAGTCGTTCTGCCGCGCGAACTTGACCGACTTCAAGGTCTCTCTCCTCCCTGGTTGCCCCCGATTTACTTTTTGCCTAATCTTTTGCTTCGTGGAATTATCTCTTCCTTCCTCCTTTGCCTAGCGCGCCGAAAAATAAGCGTCGTTTTTCTTCGGGGGTTAACACAATGCGAGGAAAAGTGGCGTGCATGCGCTTTCATGCAGGCATCGAATGACATTTATGGACGATATCGGAGCTTTGTGGTGTTCCGAAATCTCGCGCTGACACAAAATACTTGTTAAATGTAAAAAAGAAAAAGTGTTTATACGATGCTTTAACGTTTGACATCCCGTGCTGTCACTCAAACGTTCACAAAAAGAACGACAAAAAAGTTTTCTGCGCAGGTATTAAAAAGCGCAGAAAAGACAGGGGCGAAGAAAAGACTCCAACAACATGTCTGTGTTTGTCTTTTTTCGTCCCTCTTTATGTACTTCTTTCATACCTGTGTGCAGACGCAACTAGCTCAACCTACTCTTATGCAACGTGGCCCGGGGCCATGTTACGCATTCGTGTAATGGAGCTACTACACGTGATACATAAGGTGACGGCGTGTTATCAATTTGAGAACAGTGACACACCAGCAAAGGCATACTTTGTTGGCTGCAGTTGGTTCATGATGCAGTCTAGAAGTTTTTGTGCGACACAAGGGATCGACAATCACAAGGGAGTATACACGGACAAGCGCAACTTTCAACTAGTTTGTTTCTGCCTAATCAACCACGAACATCCAGAAAGGGCATGCACAGCACGCTACACAGAAGCAATAAAAGGAAACAGAAAAAAGATAGAAAAGTCACACACCAAGATACATTCCCCGATAGTCATTATCACACTAGCAACCCAGATAAAAACTGGACTTCACTTTTAAACAAAGCAACCGAGATATATCGCTAACACATGCATGTCCCTTCTGTATATAAAACACTTCTATCAGTTCTCTGGCTGTGATATCTTTGCTTCTACCCAAGATCCTGATCTCGTGAAATACTCCCTTGTGATTGTCCCTTAGTTATGCAAAAACTTCTAGACTAAGGCATACTTGTTGGGAAATTAGCTGTGCAATTCACTTTATTCCGTGCTTAAGCATCATCGTTGAATGAGCGAAGTTGAAGACGGCAGGGGTATTCTTACCCTTGCGTCATGACAGTCACTTTCTAGGATGTTAGCGATTCAAGTAACGGGGAAGGTGATTCTAGCGTAGAAACAAACATTTTGAAGCTCCTTCTTGTACAATCCAAGATAGAATTTCATTTTACAGTCACTAAGTGATTGCATTGTTTTTCAGCAGCAAAATAACTCGGGCCCAAGACGAAAAGTCACGTGACCCCAGAAGGTTAAAGAGCACTGGCAAAAAACGAAAAAGAAACAAAAAACAGAGACCTGTATTTGAATAAATATGGTAGTCGAGGTAGTTTCTGCGCACCAGCCGATCAACAGGAAACCAAACTCTGACTGAACTTATGCTCCAATGCAGTGCCACTAAATCTTTGGAGAGTTAAAGGAGTGCCACCTTTAAAGTGAAACTCTAATTTTGGTACTATTTGAGAGGGGTGGTTTTTTGCCGTTTATGATATTAGTATCTTGAGTCTGGTAGGTTCATAAAAATTGGTGGGACGTACTTACCCTTGCCAGTCACCTTGTAGGATGTTAACGATTCAAGTAAAGGTAAAAGTGATTCTAGCGGAGAAGACCAACATTTTGAAGCTTTTCCCATGTCCACTAAGTGATTGTATTGTTTTTCGTGCAAAATAACTCAAACCCAAGGCGGAAAGTCACGTGACCCCAGAAGGTTAAAGAGCAGTGCCAGAATAATGACTAAAAGGAGACAGGCAAACAGAAAACCTATATATGTGAGTAAATACAGTAGGCGAGGTAGCTCCTGTGCACCAGCCCATCAAAAGGAAAACCAAACTCTGACTCAACTTATGCTCCAGTGCCTAAAGTGAGACCAGACGTCCTGATTTAGGCGGGACAGGTAGATTTATGTTCTGGCGGACATGCTAGTTTTTTGCCGGAATTTTGCATGAATTATATTGACATGCTGCATAAACTAAGTGTAAAAGGAGGAGCGGGAGATGCGCACTACCTGAACTGGAGTGTCTTGCTAAAATTTGTTTTTCGCTCGTTTCTGTTTTGTTTCAGTAATTCCCATTGTAAGTTAAACCTACTTTAGCGTGAGCCTGATTTCTAGAAAAGAAAGCTGGGTGTCCAGTTTGTACTTTTCATGACCTTTTATATGTATTATTGTTACAAAAGGGCAATAAGTAATATGCTTCAATATCAAAGATGAACAAGCTTAATCATTATCAGAGGCTGTTAGTGGTGCAATCACAGTTTTGTTTTTAAGTGATGCGCTAACACATGTTGGCCTCCGCTCCCAAAAGGGTCAGTGGCTGCTCTATACCGACAGTTTGCCCGCTACAAAACCTGCTACAAAAAAGTCCAATGCTGCTTTCATCGCCAAATTTTGCACTCATGATGCTGCTTGATCGCTCCCATTGGCTTGTAGTGTGGGCTGCACTCTGACTCTGGGCGAAACTAAGGATAGTTACGGAGCTGCGTATACGGTCTGCTCGGCATTTTGCTGAAAAACGATGCACACCCGTTGGAAGTATGGTGCCTGGAACGCGGCTTCGGCCGGTGCTACTTAGCCCGCCCGTGCATCAAACGTGGTTGTGGAACGGCAACAAATGACGTCGCGAGCTGTCGCGTCATGCCGCCGGAAGTCCCGCTAAATGGTGCAAGCCTTCTGCGGCTGTTATTGTTGTCGCCGGAGTACCTACTCCAGGCTGCTGAAGGTCAAGCCTGAGGGTGACCCACAGCGGAACGGGCACCACCACATCCGCTGCCACCGCTGCAACACCGCCAGGGTCATGGCCGGCGACAACATGACACTCGTACGCACGTCATTGGGCGGAAACGAAGAGAGCACTTTTTTCTGATGCGGTAAACACACCGGTGGCAGACGCCGTTCCAGGCACCGCAATTGGAAGTGACCTTTGCTGTGTCCGCGGGTCATGCTGTCACGTCGTCACACAAGCTCTTTTATTTTTTTTTGTATTGCCAGTTGTGACGGGAGGCACGGACGGCATTGGGCGGCAGTGCGCCAGGGAACTTGCGAACGGGGCTCAACATCATCCTCATCAGCCGCAACATGGACAAGCTGCGGGCGACTGCACAGGAGTTGGGCAAGTGATCCGTTCGAGGGGGGGGGGAGAAGAATTGGAATATGATGACACCGGTGATTTTCTCAGCTATCCAAACTAACTAGCACATGTTCTGAATACCCGCCATTTACCCTTTTCAAAATGCTGTTTACTATCTTTGAATTTAGGTAGTCATTCTGAAATTGGTGCACAAAGGTGATGCCAAAACCAAGATTGGTATGTACCTCGCGCTTTTTGGTGCCGTAACGTCACTGGCGAGGCAGGCTTGTAGGTTGAGCCGCCAGTCTAGAAACCGGAGTATGCCGCACTTTGTTTCATGCTGCTGAGTGAAACGCTGACGCAAACTTCTAAAGCAATAATTTTACACCATCGAACTTCTTGTAATCAGTTGCTGACAAATTCTTCGGCCCTGTGTGCTTCTGCTGGCATGTTTTTTTATTGTTGCCAGTATACCCTTTCAGCTAAAAAAAAAAAAGGTATGGATTAAAATTGAAAATTCAATAACTTAGCAAAGAAAAATTATTTGTGCCTTATATTTGGGTTTGTAGTTCAGTGATGTTCGTAGGTGTGTTTAGACAATATTGAAGGAAATCGGGGACCACTAAAAGAACTGCAGAGTGCAGTTTATCATATCAGATGATCACATTGTAAAAAGAACAGTGTCATTAGATCATATTCGCCTTTTTTCAAATATGTGCTGCCACCTAAGCACGCAACTGGTTTCGAGACTAAGTGTCTGGAAAACAATGCATGCGCAAGGCCTCCTACCCGTTCGACACTCAAAACGTCAGCTGACTTCCACTGTGACCTCGATACAGCTCCCCCAAACTTTGTTTTTGTCCACATTGTTGTTGTCCTCGGTCTCGAAGTTGATACAAAAACCATCTTCCCTTTCTGCTTGGCCAGAAGGAGGAGAAAGAGGGTGCACATCAATTTACTCTGAAGCACTATTTCTGCAAAAAGATTCACTCAGTTGTGCAGCTCCTCATAGCTGCTATATAGCACGAGTCAAATGGATTGTTGGCCCTTTGGAAAATCTACAAGTCAGTTTCTTGATGTACCTGGCAAATATTTTGTACGGAGATGGCCGAAAATGCTGCATTTTATGTATCGAGTGTGAATTTGCTACCTTCTAATTTTCGTTAATGTGACACTGGCAGTGTGGTGATGAAGTGAAACGAGGATGGTATCCTGACTGGGTCCTTAGATGGAGGTCACATGTTCTGGCTTTTTTATGCTAAAACAGAGTTCAGGCGGTATATTTCGGCATGTTTTTGTGGCGTGTTTGGTGTGACCTGAAACTCCCGAGTTTGGCTTTCTCCTGGCAGAGGTGGACTTCAGGGTGAGGACCCACGTGATCCAGGCTGACCTGAGTGAGGGGCGCCACATCTACTCCTGAGATCGGCAGGCAGCTCGAGGGCAAGGAGATCGGCATCCTGAGTAAGAGACTTTCACATCTGAGTGGGGGACTGCTCTCTGGTAGCCAAGAAACCCGCTCGCAGATTGCCTCTCATGTCGATTTCTCATGCTCGGAAACTCAGCCGATCCTCAGCCCTCGCAACGTTTTTTCTACAGGGTTCCTAAATGCCATTTGGCTGCAAACATTTTCTTTTATGAATATTTTGAGGAATGAAGTGCATTAAACCTTCTCATGAAGGTGTCTTAGGTAAGTGCGTTTATCATATTACTAAAATTTTATTAATGTAGGTTTCAGAGCGAAGATTCAAGGCTTCCAATTCATAGGAAGTGAAAATGACAAAAACTATGTAAGTAGTTGACATTGCCAGCTCACAGATGGCACAACATGCACTTGGATCTGCTGGACTTGCTTTTGGGTATTCATCTCAAAGAAACTTTGTCGTTTTTCCTTTATGTTGTCCCATCTGTGAGCAGGAGCTTTCAGCCATTTTCCTCCATGCGCATGGGAAAAAAAAGGGGGCTTAAAGTCTTTTCTTGAAACATACACTCATAAAGTTTGAGTACGACGAATGGCCACCCAAAGATGCCTTTGTGAAAAGTTTCATTGCACTCGGTTCATACAAACTTCTAATGCGAAAGCAATAACTGTCCCATGGAGTAGAGCTGACGCCATCAGTTTGAAGCTCGAAACGGCACCTAGTTTCCCCGATCGCCTTCGGTTCCATTGGCTGGCGCGCGTCGACGGGGGCTCCCATTGGCCGCTGCACTCTGCAGTTTCCACGACCGCTCGCCTCATGGCGCTGCGTGTCCATCAGCTCGACGTTAACACGGAGCGTCCAAAGTCACCAGGGGAGCACGCGTGCTGACCAGCGACGAAGAAGTACGCAGCAGACGAAAAGGGAGGGGACGAGTGGCCTGCATGCTTTGTATTCACAACTCATAATGAAGTGCTTAGGTGTACCTCGAGCTTTTATTTTATGCCCAATCCTCTGGGGCAGCTTCGCGTGAAGTCTCTCCGGCAATGTATGTACTAGGCACGCTCCGTTCAGACCTAAACAGAGAGTGTGGCGAGGGCTAAGTGCTTGCAGGCCCGATCATCTGCCTTCCTTTTGTTCCTCTACACGTGGGTATGGGCAAAAGCGCGATCGTACGGCTAACTGCTCGACGTACGATTGGTCCAAAGAGCATGTAGCTTGCACTGCACCGTCGGCTCAGGGCTTAATAGGGCGTAGTGAATAGTTGCCCGGCAGTTTTTCCACATAGTAGCTGCGTTTACCACTTGGGTCAGACTTAGAGTTGGCAACCCGCACTGTCGTTGGGTGTGCAAACTGACCGCCCGGCGACGGTACGGAGCGGCGGCCGGTGCTCGACGGGCAATTCTGCAGTTGTTCGGCGCCATATATCTGCAAACTGGGAACCGTTTTTGATGTCCTTCTAAAAGACTCTAACCGGCTATTACGCCCACGTCGTCGTTGCAAACGAAGGTTGAACAGAACAAATCTTTTGAGTTAGCCTCCGCGTATGCATGCACTTTCTCCCCGACCTCGACTTCCCGCTGTCGCCATTTTCTGATGGCACCATCTCGCACGACTGACATATTCAACACCTATCTCTGCGCGTATTTCACCTCTTTTGGCAATTCTTTTTGAGCGTCGGTAATACGTATGGGGCATAGAAGCAGCGAAAACCGGTACAGTGGCACAATGGCAATGTGTTCCGACGGATGGAAGAACGTCGCAGTAGGACGTTGGGCTGCCCTTCATTTGTAGTTCATGGACAACCTCCCCCAGACGGCGCCGCTAGTCGAAAAAGGTCCGTTGCTGTGGTTGAAACACTGGGCTCCCCTTCGCGCCACACTGCTACTGACCCAGGATAGCTTTACGCTGGCACCACAAGAATTGGCAGACGGTCGCATCTGCTCGGCGTTGCCTACGTGCCGTAGGCAACCCCCGGAAAAGTCCAGTTCTGAATACTGGCACTTGTTTAGGGGTGGAATGGTCAGGCATAGATTATATTATCGCTTTTTGAGCCCCTTTTTACTCTAGTGGTTTCTTCCGTCTGACCGGAGGCCAAAGCTACGAGCCATCTTCATGGAAGTCTAATGGGAGGTGAACACCCTAAAGCCAATCCAGTCGATCGGAGCGTCTGTGGTACCCATTTTTTCATTTGAGAATGATAAATGCACTATCAAAAAACGCCTTTATGAAAAGTTTAATTGCACTCCATGCATTGGCTTAATTATGCACTTTGTTTTTATGCCTGTTTAGCGGTTGCTAACGCCCTGTGTAGGCGCAGGGGTGTGCAGCCCATACTTCGACCCTCTCGCATGCAGAAAGTATAGTGCATTTATTAATCGTAATAAATAAGTTAACATGCTCCATTTGCTGTTTTCCAGTCTACTACTACTCTAATAGTAAAAGAAAAGGAACACATACAATCGGAGAATCAAAGAAATTGGCGAGTATAAGGACAGATAATCGGAGGTTTTGGTTCAAGTTACGAAAGCACTTGGTGGGACAAGCTCCCTTGACAGCATTGGATCATTCATTTGTAACGTGACAAAGTCTGATCTTTGCAGGCTTTTAATAAATTGAACCAACGTTTTGACACACTGTTACGTACGAGGCGAGGAACTATGCCCACCTTTGTTTTCAGGGACAAAACAAAAAAATCAGCAAAACACAAAATTGTGTTTGACACATGGCTAGATATGACAATGTATAAAGAATGCAACGTTGAAAGTATTTTTTATAAATCATTATTAATAATTTAACGTACATTAAATTTTAGTGTTCAGATGTGCGGCTACCAGTTAGTAATAAAACCATAGATAAATTAAGAAGTTTTCTAGACTGATATTGAAGGATTTGTTCTCAACATTGTGCTTTTGCACATTTAGCTATTGCAAAAAAAAAAGTTCTACCTGTCCTAGATACTGATATAGCCCTCCTGCATATTTGCAAATAGCTCAAGATATTTCTTTTAAAAAATACTGTTTTAGCATTAACTTAAATGCAAATTCATCCCGCATAGTGATTATAAAACGGATATCATCACTCAGGTATTTATCCACAAAATCAGAAATTTAGCAGAGTGAAGAAAAATAACTAAAATATATAAAATACAACTTTTATTTTTTGCATTAAAGATTTATGTTTTTTTTTTTTTAAGTGACAAAATACATAGGTATATTTCTTTTTGAATATTGTTTACAAAAATTATTCAGCCCTGCTAATTTGCACAGTAACCAGAACGTGGTGCTGCGATTTCGGTAGAATGGAAAGATGGGCTGTACATTGCATCAGAGACGAAATCACTAACAGAGCACATGACAAAGGAGACAAAACAAGATGTTACTATCAACTAAATTTTAATATGAAAAAAAATGGAAATACCTTATTTTCTGTATTATAGTTACACCTTTGTAAAATCTGCAGTGGCAAATTTCGGCTGAAAAACAAAGGTTTCTCTTAGATAGTCCTCACTTGCTGTATAGTCTGAGCATAAAAAATGCTGTACACAGCAGACCTTGAAAGATGCCTGCTTAATTAGCGCACAAGAAAGCTTATCAACAGAAATCATTCTTAACAACTGTCATTCACGAAATTTGTCACGGCTCATTAGAATCTTGAAGAAATGGGTAAATTCCTTGCATGGTCTGCACCTGTAGAGTCTGCACCACCTACAATTTCGACTTATAAACATGGATAGTTCGGAAAATATAGTATGTGTACCTTGTAATCAGAGTTCAGACGCAAGACGCAATGTATTCAAATTCTTTGTGTGATTAGCATAATGATGGTTCACTGATACATTTTGTTTTGCTAACCTAAAAAATATCTCCTCTAAGTTTGTTTTGTTTTTTTCTGCTTACGTAAAACCTTGGAGTTTACTGCCAAATGACCTGATGGCAAAAAACGAAACTGAGAGACTTTTTAGGCTTTTAGCATCTGACTTGCCGTTAAAAGAAAATGTATCGGTGTGTCATCATCACACTTATCACGCAAGGAATTCAAATATGTTGCGTCATTACTGTGATTACGAAGATATATATCTTTTTTGTTTTGCATTGAAGTTAAGTTAGTAGTGCTTTGTTTGTACGGTAATTTCGGTACGAGTGATTGCAAACTGTGTACTGTTGGTGAGACAGCACAGGTATTGAGAAGTGCCAAAAATACAGGGACGGAGACAAACACCACAAAGGTGCTTTTTTAGACAACTCCGTCCTGCATTATTGGAATCTTTTTTTTTGTCCCTGTTTTTTTTTTTTCCACTTTTTTATGCTCGTGTAATTGCAAACATACTTGCTCAATTTCAAGGTTTTAAGTGAGACAGCAGTTGTGTCACCTCTGTCTTGCAGTCAACAATGCAGGCGTCATGTACGACTCTCCCAGCCTCTTCCTGAACGTCCCGGAGAAGGTTTGTGGCATTTCTATAAAAGTCTTAGGTACGAGCGTTGCTAGAGCTATTTATTTTTATAATTTGTCTATAGACGTAGTGTAGCGTATTGACTACACGAGCCGCCGGAAATGACGCCACGTCACCATTGAGTGACAGCCACGCCCAAGCCTGTGCACGGCACAACGCGATGGCGAGGTGGCGCCATCTCCTAGCAGTTTATGTAGTCAATAACGCCACATGCAGTAATACTTAATTTACACCAGATCTAAACCCACAAGTGCAAACCAATTTTTCTTCGAGGGTTTCTTCCAGGGTTTTTGTGAGCCACTGATCGACGCAAAAATTTAACGTTGTGAAATTGAGAGGAATATAATTGGAAGGAACATTTTTCATAGATATTGCAGGCAGCCAAAGTAATCTTGGTCTTTAGTGCCTTAGTTTAATATAGTACTGTAAAGTTCCGAAAGAACGCCCACCCAAAATGAAGAGATAAATGGTGAAAAACATGGAGTGGGCTATCTTTGGGGATGCCACAGCAAAACGTTATAAAAAATTAATGATAAGCACCGGGGCAGCTGCTACAAACCATGTGACGCGGGAACTGATACCACAGATTGCGGACACAGCAAATCAGGGGGTGAGCGATGTTTCGGAATTTTTATGTTACAGATATTTAGCCAGAAAAATGGGATGGGTGATCTCCCGGGAGGGGGCGTCCTTACGGGATTTTATGGTAGTGGGCCTAAGGGTTGGCCAGAAACAATCCCCTAAAACTCTTCCTGGTCGTCCGTCGTGCCAATAGCAGCTGCGTTTCTGACACAGCGCTTGGCTGACTTAGCCGAACACCGCGTCAGTGTTCAGGCTGGTGCTTGTGTTCAGTCAGTACGCCCAATGGAACACGAGTCCATGACGTGGCACAGTCCGTGCCCCACGCTCGATCAAGGAGGATGACGTGAAGAACCACATGTCTGGTGTTGGGTAAACACAGAGCTCTGAAAAACAAGCGGACAAATTGCCCTCATAACTCAAATCTCCTCGCCAATACATAGTATGTTGCAGGTTTGGAATTGCAGAAAAAGCTCCTCCACGAAGGCCCCTCCTCTTTCCACTTTAGCAGAAAAGATGCTGGAGAGGAGGAACTTGGCAATAACGGCCAGCAGAGAGCTTTGTGGAGGGGCTTGTCTCGATATTCTTAACTCTAACTGAAGAGCGCATCTTTGGATGCGCCTCAGTTTGGACTTTCGGACAACTCGCCTTTCAACGCAGGCAAAGTTTTATTGGTTATAGGTGCTGCCATCTATTGAACACAATAATAAATGTGTCTAGATTGATTTGCATTTGCTGGTTGCTGACATAATTTTATTGTTTTGGTGGCAACTATTTGTTGCTCTTGTTCTGGATCATGGATGCTTGCAAGCGGCGCAAAGCTTTGGTTGAGCGAAGTAACGATGATGACTCTGACAATGAGTACATCGGTGATTTGAAAGCACGCTTTCCTTTCCGAGGAAGGTGTGCTCTAACACAAGAAGGAGCAGCGAGTTGTTCCTTTTCATCCATGTAAATAAACTAGTTATTATTTTTAGTGCAAACCCATTTCTTTTAGATATCTTTATGTGAAAATACTTATTAAGGCATGGTCGCACATAGACCCTAAAAACTGCCCACTTCAAACAAAGCTCAGCATGCAACAGAATTAGGTATGTGCTGTCTGTGACAGCTGTATGGTAGGCAGGGTGTCTAGCGACCGTGGAAAACTGCAAATTGTCGGGAAATTTTAATTACCGGGAAAAATCAGGGAATTGTCAGGGATATTGTCAAAAAGCGAGCCCAGTCAGGAAAAAATGAGCCGGAAATGCCATCGAGATGCCCTGAGGCAAAGACTTGAGGACTTGGGGGCAGAAAAATAGGTAAACTCTAGCTAGAGCGGAGCGTGGGCTCTGCTCACCCGATGTAGTGTGCTACCCGATGTAAAGGCAACAGCCGACAAATCTACTCCAAGCCTTGGATTGGATTGGATTGAGGGGACAACACTACGCTTGATCCAGTTAGAGTACTAGATTCAGTAACAAATGGGAAAGCCGTCAGACCTTAATCCAATCCAAGCATTAAGCCGAAAGTATCCGAAAGCTTGCATCTGGCGGCTATGGCCATGCACCATGCTGCCATTCGGTTATTGACGTGGTGATTGAGCGTCGTGTTTTCATTGTGTTTCCGGAAGTGGCCTCTTCACTGACGATGTCGGCGGCAAGAAAGTGCTCGTTTAAACCGGACTGACGAATCCGAATATTTTGAAATATGCAAGTAGGGTTAAGCCCATTCAAAATGATGCTCACAGTGCTCAATGCTTAATGTGTTGTAATGGTCCTATATATTTCACCACCTCTCCAGTGGTCAGGGAATTTCACCTGAAATTGTAAGGGAAAACCTGGAAAGTCAGGGAATTTTAAAATAATAATTTGCTAGACACCCTGGGTAGGGTCTTCCTAAAAATCTAGTTTAGTTGATTCTGTTCTTCCCTCCAACCTTCCTAGTACAGGTTGGAGGGATGGTGCAACTAATGGGGAGTTTCCTTGGTGGATTTGGAGCAGTTTTGAGCACTCTTTTGTTTATATCTTCTTGGGCGTGCAGCACACTAAAGGTGCGAGCGTGGAGCACTTCTGGTTGGGTCCGAATCCACCGAGGAATTCCACATAAGAAGAGGCGTAACTCTATGCTATCGTCTTCCTGCTTGTTTGTTATACCAAGGCCCACGTGTTGCGCTCAATAAATGTGGTGGACATCCCAGCATGCCACACCTATGCAGTGCTCGTAAAAATCATAAATTGCCATCGGCGCTTTTGCACGTAATAAGTCCTGAATGCTCTTTACGGTTAATTTCACCCACTAGTGTAGAGATTTGGAAAAGTCAGTGTGCGACATTTGCACTTGCTTTCCTCCCCAGAAACTGGTGGAGAGTGTGAACATCAACATGATGGCCGTCATGATGATGACGTACCTGGTGCTTCCACAGATGGTTGAAAGGTGAGCTGCCCATACCAGATGCTTCCTCTAGCCAGTTGGTGTTGGAGAGCACCTTTTGACTGACGATCCGGCGATCACCTGTCGGCGTTTTGTGCAGGGTGTCGCAGGGGATCTGTGCACCAAAGAACTTGTGTAAAATAGTTGCAGCAGCGCCCACTGTTAAAGGGGGGACACGCCAGAGAAAACAATTCTGCAGGAAACTTGATTTTGAAAAATTACATATTTACATCCATCTACATCCAGAGATGTATTCCCAGAAATTTTCACTACCGTATTTACTCGCACAATGAACGCACTCGCGTAATAAACGCACCCCCCAAATCGGCTCTCAAAATTTTGACTTTTTTTTTCACTCGCGTAATAAACGCACCCCAACTCGGACGTCAAAATTTTGACCCCTTCCCCCCACGCGCGCGAAAATGAACGCACTTTTTTATCCTGGTGCAGCGAGGTCGCGAATGCATGAGCAGCGTGAGCGAACAAAACTCCTTGTAAAAGGCGTTAAAAAATAAAAAAAGATCCAACGGAAGCAAAAAAAGCATTAAAAAGAGCTCCTTTTTTTGCACAGAGCAGTCTGATTTTGGGTCGCACGCCGTCGGGCAAAGAGTTAAGAAAAAGAGGCGGAGAAGCCCTCGCCTAAGCAAAGCGAAACAGCTTATGAAAGACAGTAAAACAAACAAACAAAAAAAAAACAATCCGCGGATTTAAGAAAAGAAAAAATCATAAAGAGCTTTCTTGCACAACGTAGTTTGGTTCCAGGGTCGCGCGCGCGCGCAAGGAGATAAGAAAGAAAGCGAAGAAGCCCTCGCCTAAGCACAGCGCCACAAGGAAGATCCTGCCTCGCTGCCTCCTCCTCGCACTTTAAGAAGAGAAGCGAGGGAGGAGCCCCCGAAATGAACGCACTTTTCTATCCTGGTGCAGCGAGGTCGCTAATGCATGGGCAAACAAAACAACTTGCAAAAGGCGGGAAAAACAAAACAAAAAAAAAAAACACGGAAGCAAAAAAATTAAGAGGAGCGTTTTTTTTTTTTTGCGCATCGCAGTTTGGTTTGGGAGTCGCCGTGCCAGCGCAAAGAGATAAGAAGTTACGTCGATTTTCAAGTGATAAACAGGTCCGTTCATTGTGCCAGTAAACAAGGGCGCAAAATTTTACCTCGCTAATGAACGCACTCTAACTTTACCTCGATTTTTCAGGAAAAAAATGCGTTCATTCTGCTGAGTAAATACGGTAGTTTACACTGCATAGTTAATCTTTTATAATTTTTTTTCTGTCCACCAAAGTTAAAGAAAAGGTAGGGTACGCTAACTTTGAACACATTTTTCTCCGTTCCACTTTTTGGTATAAATTCCATTTTAGTCAACCTATCGTTTGATAATGGCAATGTACAAGGAAGGCTCGTTCTTCACTTTTCCTGACTGAAATTTAACAAGGAATGTGCCTATGGAGTATGTTTGTCACTCTACGGATGTCTTTTATAAAAAATGTTGACATTTTGTCGGAGACACGGAAGACCAAAAAGTTGACCAATTTTGCAGAAGAGAAAATTGATAGAAATCAATGACTTTTTACCAAAACTTTCCATAGGCGCACCTCCTAGGCATTCTGCTACATATCTAGCGAATAAAAATCTTGAATATTGTGATAGTTTTCCTGACGATAGATTAACTGAACAATGTAGGCGTGTTGCTCATAGAAGCTGCCCTATTTTCCTTCCCACTTAACCGACAGACCTGAAATTTTGTTATTCACCCTTTAGCATGACCGAACCAAAGCCTACCCTGTAAATTTCACTAATTTTAAGCCAAGGGTTCAAAAGTTGACCCTTTTTGGGGGTGTATCCCCTTAACCTATTCCCAAAATTGGGAATTCTGCAAATTATACGTTAAGCACCCATGTCTAGATTAATTCAGTTTTCAGTGAAAGTGGGGTGGGCGCTTCCTCTGTATTTTACAGGATGTGGATCGGCCATGTGTAAGGTATACTGAACTAAGAAAGAAGTTTCTCTAAAGTGCCTGGATATAATTGGGTGAGGAGAGTAAAGGAATGAAAAATGAAATGCCTCAGTCTGCTCTTGAGTAGGCATAAATGAGCAGGGTGAAAAACCAATAGCATTCATCCTACTTGAATGATGCCGACCGCTAATTACGGTTGAGGACGTCCGTGACAAAGTAAAAACGAAGGGAGGAAAGGCACTTCACTTTGTTTACTTATTTCCTCCCGATTTCTACGGCCCCGAAGTCTGAAAACGTGTGTGCAAAGGTTCAACGATGGAGAAAACAAAATTATACTTTGTTTTGCTTACAAAGAACTTTGTTTGGACAAAAATCAAGTCTGAAAGATAACACAAGCAGTAACTAACCTGTTCAGGGATTGTGAGGTCAGCAAACGTCCCATATCCTGAAATGTAACGTTGGAGTGAGACTGCAACCACTTGCGCCTCGTTAAGACTGCTTGCGTCGAGCTGGTGCTATGGCGACCCTTGCGATGAGCCCATGGGAGGAGCTGTGCTGCATGACGCAATGCAGTAATCGGTCGACACAACCGTATGAACGAGGGTCAAAATGTAAAGTCCGTCTCCACCGAAATAAGGTCACCGCGGACCCGCCCCTTCTCCCGGAACATTGCGACCGAGGTTGGTAACGTTGTGCAATGCTTGAGACAAAGCCATGGGGTGAATAAAGATTTGTTGGAACACGGCACACGGACGTTTGTAAAGTGTCCCATTTTGGGTTCTGTGTTCGAGGTGCCGTCCATGCCACGTCGGACTGTCTGATGTTTGGTTGACGAGTAGTACCAATGAACTAAATGTTTGGGGCTTACGAGCCAAAGCAAAGCATCTGCCATCCGAGCAAAGGACCGAGAACTGTGTGCGAGTGAAATCTCAGATACTGGGCAGCGTCCCTATACACCAACTCAACTCTGTTACGTCACGCCGGGAGGTGGTGCTGCTGGCGCATTTCCGGTTTAGGGGTGTGGGCGGAAGTCGTCATGCGGGACAGGTATTCCTGCATTGTTTTGGAAGAAACCAGACTAAAACCTGCCTTCTCGTCAAAACACCGCGACTGGGGCTGTATCAGAAGAGCTCGGAAAGGTGTGTTTTCTGTCTGCTCGGTTCTTCCGAGAACATGGATAGGTGCTGTGGAAAGGAAAACCAGACATTAGGATCACGATTGCTTGTGGCGGGAAGCACTTTGGGTTGAATTCACGTATACCTATGGTTGTCAGATGTACCTATTTGTTTTGTTCCAACATGGACGCGGGAAATCCGTCAAGTTGTCCGACCACCTACGGACCACATCCAGTGCGTCTTCATGTTCAAACGTCCGTCCGCTCGTTTGAATGACGTCGGCAAGTAGATAAAACGTTGCAATAAAAAGTACCGTAATTGCAGGCCTCGAGAGACTTTAAGTTTGAAGGTTGCTCGGGGTAAGTAGGCTTGGTGTAAACATGTAATTACAAGGAGATATTGATCATTGTTACCAGTGGCCATCATCGACTTGTTAATTTGTTATGCCTCATTCACTCGGTCCAATTCTGCTTGTGATTTTCAGTATCGATGTTAAGCATCGCAGCTAGCATCTAAGCTTTTGCAGCCCGAGTGACTTCGGGACCGAAAATAGCGAGCAGAATGTCATCGTGGGAATCGGGCTTCATCGTCCAGTCTGCGGTGTTCGCGCGGAATGAATTAGCGTACGCTACATCAGTTACACAAAGTTTTGCGGTGTAACAAGCTTCGTTAATTTTTCTCTGGTCACTAAAGCAGCAAGACATTGCTACGCAGGTGTAGAGTCAAAAATTCTAACGCGAAAGAGAGCACGGCAAGTCACACTTGACAACATCAGAATACAATGGTTTGTTGATGCGGGACGCGGCGCTTCTTGCCCACAGCCCATCATGCATGCACGGCGTCGGCGGCGTGCCTTTAGGGGCACTCCGGTTTCTTTGTAAACATGAGCTGGTGCATACCGTGCTGCTAAGCCTTCTTCAAAAGGAGCGTGAAGATGCACATTTCGGTTTTAGCGTTTCGAGATCAAAGTTGGTTGACCAGCCCTTTAGAATGCCTGGTGCCTTTTCGTGGCGCATCCATTCTGCAGTGCTTGCCGTGCTATCGGTCTGCCCTACACACATTGCCTGTGGTGCCATTCTTACAGAAAACATTAAGATTGTGCGGAACGAGCGTTGTTCAGAATCGGTCCTTCTCCATTGCCCGTGGGAGCGGTGGCACTAGGATCGCTATCCGCCCATACCTGCTCGCATGCATGTAATCGAGAAGAACCATTTTTAAATGGCGTTCTTTCATGGAGCTTGTCAACAGATACATCTAAGAACATTGTTCGAGCTCTACTGGTTGTTGAAATTGTCTCAGTTGCGGATCATGCCGAAAGTAGCATACATGGCAGCCTATATGCGGGCTCAATACTTCGTGGATTGGCCGAGGGTCACGCTTTGAAATATTTCGTGGGAAGGAAGCTTTTGCGACTGAGATCTGGGTCCCTAATCTTCACGACGGGACCAAGCGGGAAAGGGACATTGCCATTGCTGCCTGCTGGGATTTACCAGCTCCTGACCGCCGACCAGTAGGTGGCGACGTCCCAGTCGCCCCCTGTCCCGCCGTGTAGATTAGGGCCCTTGGAGTGAGCTGCAACGTAAAATCAGCGCCAAGATAGTGACTCTATGGAACCTCGATGTTTGCTGTTCCAATTCAGGCTGTGCTTTTTAGGCTCCGCCCACTGCATAGAGAGCCAGTCACTGCGCTATACGAAAAGGAGCAAAGATGCAATCTGCCCGGAAACCAATCTGGCCCCAGCACTGGCCATTTTATGTCCTGCTCCGGACATTAAATATATCTCGTCAGTCGTTGGTGTCCATTCAAAGGCTGCATTGTTCTGCCATATTTTTTAGACTATTGTCTGATACACACTGAAAAGTTGAAATTATAAGCAATGCAAACAAGCAAATACTTTTTTTTTTTTTTCGAAATTGTATGAGGCGTGATGGGTTTTGTGAACGACAGAGTACGGCATGCTAACAATGATATATGCGTGATACAAGCTTCTTAGCGAGCTAATAGAGGAGGCATTGGTTACGATGTACTGCGCATCGGAATTTCTGAACTGCCGACTATACTCGGCGTCAACTATTTGGTGCTATACTTTCAAGGCTAGTGCAGCCTCCATAGTGCTGCAGCCCCACACTGCTGAGTATGTGGCTTCGTGTTGTGTCTTGCTCGCGCACTTTCACAGAGTTGAAGCACTGCGGAAGCCACGCTAGCCTCGACAACGTAGCATAAAATAGTCGACGCCGAGTATAGGCACTGGGTGCGGTGCGAGCACCAAGTGCAGGTCTAAGGAGAAGCTTTTTTCAACCGAGCATTTGCTCCTGCGGACTATAGTACGCCGAACACGGACTGTATTCTGAAAATACGGTACTTTTTGCATACTGCGGCGATGACTAGAGGCACGCACTTCGTTTATTACTAAGATCTCCTTAGAATAAAGCTAACGGTTTTCTGTGTTTTTGGCCTCAGGAGAGATTTGTCTGCAGCATGTCCTTTCATTCTGTCGCAGGAAAAAGGGGGTCATTGTGAACATCTCGTCCATCTCTTCCTTCTACCCCCTGCCCCTCATGGCCGTCTACTCCGCCTCCAAAGTACGTTCCTGCATCACAGTTCGGCCAGTGAAATGGCGGAGTTAAATTTTGACAAAATAAAGGCGGAAACGACGAAGCACGGACAAAGACGGTCTTATCTGTGCCTCGTCCCGTCCTCTTTTATCCTTCGTTTATAAAGCAAACGTTCACCGTTGTTCCTGTGCCAAATATAGTGCATCTACGAGGCTCGCATTTCTTTCCCAAGCGCCCTGTTTCGTCCTCTCGGACCGGATGGCTTCGGCCCTCAACGTGCGGGTTCCCGAACTGGGTTCCTAGCAACCTGCCTCAAATTAAAGTGTTTCTCCAGTCCCAGGCTGGTTAAGTACCGTATTTACTCGAAAATAGGTGGACCACGAAAATAAGTCAACCCCTATTTGTTAAACCCACCGAGAATAAAAAAAAAAAAAAATTCAAATAGTATAGGTTAACCTTTTTTTTTCTCTTTTTTTAAGAACGGGAAAGTTTGGGCAAAAGAAAGAAACAAACGTTTATTTACAGCACTCTCAGCTAAATGACAGGGCGATGCCAAAAACTTAATCATCGTCAGAACTTCCGGACATGTCATTGGGGTCCGAAGCTTGGCTTCGTCAGCTTCGTAGATAAATTCGCAACAATACCTCACTGACACCGTTGTAAAATTACCACAAGAAGAAACGAAAGAATGTGGAGACAGGCTAAGCGACGAAATACAAGGACGCGAGCAACGCCGGGAGTCGCCCTGAGCAACACGCGAGCCTCCGCAAGCAACAAACAAAAATAACCGCCGTTTTCTTTTTTTTTTTTTTTTGTGCGCGTTTGCGAGGGATGGAGGGCAAAGTGCATGGCGCATTGCGTTCCTCTCCCTCCCCTTCCCCCGTTGCCCAGCGAGGGGAACGCTACAGGTGCAATTTCGAAACCCGACGCCCGAGGGATGTGGGCAAGAGGGGCGGCCACCGCAAGCGGGCTGTCGGCTGCTGCTGTTTCGGTTGTTTTCGTGCACCAAAAGCTTTTTGAAACTAGAAGCCGCGCGGCTCTACGGCGACCCCGGCTTGGTGACTCGATAGCTCCATGCTCCCGGTAGGGTCGCAAAATTTGATCGCGAATGTAGGTCGAAATTCTTTAATCACGATTATAGGTCGACCCTTAATTTTTGACATTTCCGGAAAAAGAAAAGGTCGACTTATATTCTAATAAATACGGTAGATCTAAGCTACCCACTGACGAATAATTACGAGTTCAATGCTCCTCGGCTGCTCGCATTATCGTTTCCGAGGTTCATACGCTTCTTCACCGCCCTATTGCATCGGTGCCGAGTTCAGGACGGGTTCCTTGGTTGTCGATCAAAAGAGACGGGCGTTCCCCCAGGTAGAAAAGTCTGAGCTGTGCCTCGTTTCGTGGGAATGGTGTCCTTCCGATGCCTCGAGCGTGCGCCCCCGACTCCCGCCGTGAGCGCTCGTTTCACGAAATTTGTCGCTCTAACCCACCACGTTGACGAGCGCCGATTTTGGAACCACATTGCGTGTTGACGCACATCGATCGTCAACCGAACCCGAGGATCCCCTGTTGCGGCGAATCTATTTTCAATGCTTTTTTCTTGCCCCAGATCTCAGTCGGTTGGAACCGCCTTCCAGCAATTGCGGTTACAATTAACTACGCGGCTAATTTTAAGATTGTGACTGCTGACTTGCTAAACGAGGTTTCGTAGTAACTTTGTATTGTTGCCTTTTCGGTGTTTGAAGCATGAAGTGCTTTTTAACAAACCCCGTCCCCCAAATCCCAAAATTTTGTACGTCCTTCCGTTTGTGGACTTCCCGCCAAATTTAGCGAGGAAACTGAATTGGCATATAGGTCACACGATCCGTACGCCGATTGTACGTCATATACATGATACATCACACGACCTATATACCAATTAAGTTTCCCTGCTAAATTAACGGGAAATCTCGTGCCCCGTGACACGACTTCGCTGAGACGTGTGTACCAATTTAGGTCCCCTGCTAAAAATGAAAATTCTTAACTCCTCGAGATGAGGGTTTAACGTCTTCTAAGTAATTTACGATCGCATCCTAATACTGCATTTCACGCATTATAGGACTTTGGAGATAAAGGTTGCTGCCAATCTTCTCACGTTTAATATGTATTCTACAGTTTTCCGCTCCCCTCCGTAATGCTTTTGTGCCCTGGGGAAAAATAAAAAATTTACAGGGTCTTTTATGTTATCCCCAAAACAACTTGAAGGCAAAAGCCCAAGCAGGGATGCATTAAAGACAGACACATGATTTACTTGCTGAGTCATCCCTCTTAATGTGCTGAGTCATTCTCATTGTGCTGACTCATCCACTGAGTGGTCATGTAAGTAAGCCCGAGCAATTTGAAAGTCGACTGAACGGTGAGACATGCAAGGCTTTCGCCTTAATAAATGTGCCCTGGTGCAGGTGTTTGTGGACTGGTTCTCGATGGCCCTGGACTATGAGTACAAGGGCAAGGGCATCATAGTGCAGAGCCTGATCCCCTCGTACATCTCGACCAAGCTGGTGCGCTTCAGCAACTTCCTCAGCACGCCCAGCCTCGTGGTGCCGGACGCCCAGACCTTTGTGCGCAGCTCCCTCCAGACCATCGGCGCCTCCAAGCGCACTACGGGCTACTGGACCCATGGGATACAGGTGAGTGGCCGCCACAGTGTCATAATAATAATAATTGTAAGCTTTAGTTTCCTGGGCCCACAAACCTCGCAGTCACTGGGTGGTGCACAAATTCTAAGTGGAATACTATTCATATAAAACTACAACAGTATACAGGTTATTAATACGTCTAAAACAAGAAATACAAGAAGTAGATAACTGAGGGAATGCCCGCATTCTCACGCTCCCAAGGAAAACAATCATTTGCATACGTGTTGAACGAAATCTCGACAGCGGATAAAAACATCCGAGTTAGGCTCACGTACAGCACTAAAACCCAGTCGTGCCCTCGCTAAAGGCGACGCGTGGGACTAACAAGCAGGCTCAAAAGTTTATCCGTTTCAGGCGACGTGGGGAGCGACGTGGAAATAAATAGACCAAACTAATTCCGTCGAATTTGCCTTTCCGCGTTGGAGTCGTGATTTTTGCTTACTCAACGAAATTGTAGTCGGAGAGAGTAATGCTCGCAACGCCATTGAGATATCATACTGACACTGAAAGAATCGAACACATATTTGGGACGGACGACCAATCTTGCATTTGAAAGATTGGTCGTCCGTCCCAAACGCGCATTTTATTCTTTCAGTGTCAGTTATTGTGAAGAGAACACGCTCCTGAGTTATCATGGGGCCAGACGTCGGCGCGGTGCTAGAACGGTTATTCTTGGTCACCGGAAGACCGGACTACATCTTGCCTCTCTTCCTCCTTTCCACAGTACTGGATGTACGAACACACTCCGCAGTGGGCCTGGAACCTTTCTTCATGGATGATGTTCAAGGCGATCGACAACACACCCAAACCCAAGTCACAGTGATCCAACGAAACATTCCGCTTGCGGCGTGGGACGTCCTTTGCATCCTCTATTTATACCCTAACCACAGGCAGCTTGCGATCCCTTAATGCCATAGACGCTATAATGACGGCGTCGGACGTGTGGCGGTTACAAGATTGGCGTCGATTGATGCGCACGAAACTAAGAATAAACGCTCGATTTTACTTTTGTATTTAGTGGGGTGTCGCAAGATTTGTGGTTCTTCGGTGTCTGCCAATACGTGGCTCGCACGTGACGTCGTCGCACTGTGCTGGCAGTCTTTCCCACTTGCTCTGTTGAGAAAAACAAATTCGGAAGTGAGGTGCAAAATGTATGCTGCAGAAGGTTTACACACTAGGCGGTGAGGTCGCTCCAATGGCCATTGACGTGACGTTAGCGCGCGCAATAGGTTTTCCAATTAGTCGAGGTACATATTTCAGTGAGATAGGGAAAGCCTGGAAAGTTTGGCAGATTTTGGTAAGATAAGGAATCCTGCAAACGTTTGTAAAAATAAATAAGGAAATCATGGAAAAGTTGAGGAATTTGGTAGGGGTGCACAAATAGTGGTTAGAATTGAATGGCACTGTATCAGTCATAGCCTTCAAATTGCAAAGGAAAGCTACAGTATACTGGATTTCTTTAAAATTGAAGCTAGGGACGAAGGTGTGCTATTTGATTTTCGATTCGATTCAAAGCAATATTCACACACCCCTAGAGCGGTGAACAAATATGGAAGTCGGAAAAAAATTGGGGAGTTTTGGCCGAACCAGGAAAGTTGGGGAATTTTGATGAAATGGGGAAAGCCTATTTTGGCAAAATAGGGACATGGCCAACTTTCTGGGACATTCCATGAAATAAAATATGTTTTCAAAGAAATATCAAAATTATAATCGATTTGTGTTCTACGATACCTAGGCAATTGCCATAATATGCTCGGGAGATAACAGACCTAAAATCAAAAGCAAATCGGCTGAAAATAAGAAGTGGACTAACTTTCGGTGTGTGATAAAACATAAGTTGAAAAGATGCTAGTTTTAGATTTTGTGATCGCAGGGAGGGGCGATGAATCCGACTACTGTCCTTCTACGTCAGCAATGTTCATGTATGACCCGCCGTGGCTAAGTAACACCAGTTCTGCCAAGGTCGCCAATGGCCAGGACTCTACCATTACAAAAAAAAGCTATCTTTCGGTGTTTTAATGCGAATAGCATTCTTTGGATACTTCACGCACTTTTCGTCTATGTATCTATCTATCTATCTATCTATCTGGCTATCTAACCTCTTACGCCGCGGGTCGATAAATAAATAAAAAAGACCGGCGCCGGCTGGGATTCGAACCGTTGACCCTTTGATCAGCAGGCAGACGCGCTAACCACAGAGCTATGAAGGCAGTCATTCAACGCACTCTAAACACTTGTTTATATCTTTACCATAGGACGCGCTTTACAGCGCTGTCACAGCTACCGGTGCGCGCGCTGTTCCATGCACGAGGGCTAGCTCACCCTCTCCTCCCTCTAGCTCACCCTCTCCCGCGCTCGGGAGAGGGTGATGTAGCGGCCGTGCTCAGCCTCACGAGAGCGGAATGAGCCCTCGTGCATGGAACGCGCGCGCACCGGTAGCTGTGACAGCGCTGTAAAGCGCGTCCTATGGTAAAGATATAAACAACCGTTTAGAGTACCGTTGGTTGAGACTAGCTGAGACGCCAGAAAGTCTGGTCGGTACCATTTTGAGTGTTTGTGCGTATGGCGCGTGCTTTGCTCGCCTCCTAAGTGACACAAACGCACGTGCTGGGCCGTGGAGATCGTGCGCAGGGCTGTGAAAGTGTCAACAAATTTAGAATCGCCTCAAGAGTGGGCTGGCGTATCTAGAGTGTGTCGGCCACCTGACGCAACGCGCATAACTCCGCACCGCTTGATGCTATTCGCATTAACGTAGATAATCATTCCCAAAGGATGGGT
>JAZHYW010069756.1:0-44501 GCA_037355805.1 Ixodes ricinus
GTGTCATTTGATCACGTAAGATTAGTCCTATTATTAGGACATATGCGATTACGTGACACAAAGTCACGTAATCGCAAACATCCTAATTCGACGTAAAAGTTTCAGATCAGTTTCACGGCGATTACGGAGAAACGTTTACGCAGTACAAGAGTCTGTAAACTGATTGTATTTCAACGATAATCTGCTCAGCGTTATGAGCTAATTTTTTAAAAATAATTTCTTAGCATGTTTTATAGTAATTTTCAGCTAAATATATTCGAAGAGCATGCGCAACGCCCTTTCTTTATGCTTATTTCTTAACAGGAAGTGAACGAGCCATGGAGTCAAGAAGGACAAAACTTGCGGAGGACGCGTCGGGTGACGGACTCCGACGGCAAAGGTTGGCATGTAGTGGATTTTATTCCAATGACGACGGTATATAATTCCTATTACACTGTGTTATACTTTATAGACCTATTCTTGCCTTCTGCGTTTAGAACTTTTTGCGTAAGTTTTAGCTACAGTGGGTCAATCCTTCTGGCAATAGCTGGTAATCACTGAACATTCGAGTTCGACTGTTCAAAACCGACCTGGTGTTTCTTCAAAGACCGCCCCTGAAGAAGAAGCAAGTCATTTTTCAAAACATTGGGTATTTTGTAGGGATTGGTTGGAGTTCCTTTATTTCCTGAGTTTTTAGTTTTTACCCAACCAGACAGATTTCTGTCAAGCGTCCATCCAGCTTTAGCTCGCGATTAGATGCCCCAAAAAGATAGTAAAAAATAAAGTGCTCCAAAACGGCTCCAAATTCACCACGCTGAACTCCGTGGAACGAATATGTTGGGAAAAATCGACGAATTTTGCCCGGTGGCTTTTGCTCTGTGCGTGGGATCAGCACTGTCGCTGCCACGTTGCACGCAAAGCGAACGTGCCGTCGGGCGACGTTCGTCAGTTATCTGTCGCATAATTCGCTCCATGGTGCACCATCAATAAACGGAATGATATATAAGGCCAGATCTTGGGCGTGCGTGTACCTGTGACATCACGGTGTGCGTGCCGCGAACCGCAGGGAGCCCCAGTGCTCTAGAGCTGTACGGGTCGAACGACACCCGGATAAAGTTAGTCATCACATGTCACGTAAAATAATGTCATCGAGTGACCTTATTTGGTCATGTAATTTTATATCACCACGTCAGGTCACACGACCGCGTAGACATTCCATGGTAAACTTAGGTTATCATGTCGCCTAACAAGACACGTAATCACGCCAGCTTATACCATCAAATGAACTTACATGATCATGTAACGATAGGTGACATACGTTACCCTAGGTTTAAGAATGTGCAGTCCCATCCTTGTTTCTGGGGTAGCAGGTCAAAGATTTAGTGGCACCGTAGATCACAAAAAGCACTTCAGTGCCGCATCCGGCCCGCAGACCCAAAATTTCAGTTAGAAAACACTGAAACCGACCTTTTACATATATCTTCCTACAAGTGTTCCTAAAAGGCAGTGACGTGAGCTGTGATCTGACTCTAAGCAAAGAACAACTCTGCCAGTGGAAGCTGCAGGTTCCTTCGGAAATAAGAGACTGTGACAGGAGTGTACACCGGCACTGCTCGTAATAAACCATATTTAGATTTGCGCGCCAACGGGTTGGACGATGCGCGAACCACCTTCTATTGCCATTTTTTAGGCTGGCCTGAAAGCGATGTCGTACTTCTGCAACTGTGTTCACAAAAAGTTTTTTTTTTTAAGACGTCTAAGCAAACAAGTTATTAACATACGAACATCGTAAGATGAAGCTCACGAATGCCTTTTTAGGTGAAAGGAGGAAAGCGACATTCTCTTATGGGCAAACAACGACTTCGTGTGTCTCACCAGTCCCTGAACCTCGCAAGACTAGGCTGTTGCTGTAGCAAAACAGCGTCTGTAGGAGCCCATTTGGAAAGCTCGCCGTACGCATTTTGTTAATTGTGCTAAAAACAATATCTGGTCGTTTCAAAACAATACAGAAAACCGGTACTTTAGACACATAAGCGCAGTCCCAGTCCAATTGTACATATTGCGGCAGAAGGGTACCAAACTGGCAGTTGCCTTTTTTTCGAATACCGAGGTAAATTGCGCCCCACAATACCAAATTTTAAAACGTTTTTTTTAGAAGCAGGTTTTTAGTATAAGAAACGCAGTCAACCTATCAAACCTAAAAGAAACTTGAGAATTTCACCAATTTCTAAAACACAGGCCTCTAAGGTCTCATTTTTCTGTTGTCTTGATCATGTGTTTCATTTTGTTTTGTAGTTTTATTTCAGACTGCACCTGTAAACAGTACAAGGGGTCGCCCTCTCTCACGCTGACAACGAGCCTGCCCGCTATGTTGTGCAGGGAGATAAAATAGATAAATTGCCGCTGTACTTTTTAATGATCGTCTTGCTCGATCTGACGTCTGTAAAATCTTCGATAGCTTACTTTTTGTTTGCATGATAATTCCCTCTCCCAAAGTCACAATTCTGCAAAAAAAATAGTATAAGGCTTAAAACTTGGGTCTGGGCTGATTGGTCCATTCTGAATAAAAGGTTAAAAGTGTGATAACGAGAACATAGAAATATACACAGACGAGAGGACGTGTCGTCTGTGTATCTTACTTGTAACTCTTTTTGTTTGCGCTTCTTTTATTATGTAAGGCAATCTCGTTATTATTCGGTAATAAATGGAAGCCATCAATTTGCCAATGAATAACTCTAAATTGATATATTGCATTGATCGAAAATGCTAAAATTACCTCATTGCCGAACAAGTATCAATGCGGGTTGAGTAAAATGGGTCTGATCTAGAGCCAAGCAAAACTGCAATACTTGGAGGAGCCGCACCAGAAATAGAAGAGGAGGGGGGGGGAGTTTCAACAATCTACAAGGTACGATATGTAGTAAATAACATACATGTGTGGGAAGTGTAGCAGAAACGCGAAGCGGAACATTTCCTCAACTGCAAGCAAAAGTGCGTGTGCACCTTTCGGTAGTCACAGTCTCCTGACAAGATGTTTCTAAGAAAGGAAACATCCTCGTTAGACGCATATACGTGTCGAGAAGCACTACAAGGTGCTATAAGGCTACCGAACTGCAAGTTCGTTTCTTAAACACCTTCCCTGGATAAAAAAAAAAAAGTGGAGGGGAGTACGCTTACCAGAGAGTCGCGAGCCGCACCTAAACGCGCGAAGAGCCGCATGCTCTGCATTCTCTGTTGCGCCGACAGCACGCGCGCATGGGTAACATACGAAGAAATCGACGAAAACAAGATCTTCCCATAGCACAGTCAGCACCACGAACGCGTGCAGGGACACGCTCTTTTACTCGCTTCTAAAAAAAAAAAAATGCGTGAGACAAACACTGGCCATACGTCTCCACCCTAAGCAAAGCGCACATGAAGTGATGCCCGTCAGTCGCACTGCACGAGCAAACTATTTTGTGTACGGAGGAAAATGAGACGCCTTTTGAGGCAGACTATCATCTCATTGCCTGAGCATAGATGCGACGAAACCAACGAGGTAGAGGGGATTAGAGCAATGAACTGGTATCCCGTCTCACCAGGCAAGAAGTGACTCCTCTCCGGCTGCCGCCATGTTGTACAATTGTGACCACTAGACACGTGACCGTACCAAATCCTGAGGCTTTTACACAAAACGGAGCCAAGATTTGTATTGGGATCGCTGTAAAAAAACAACAACAACAACACCATAAACTATTTTTCAATACTGTTAGCCCCAGAGATTAGTGTCTCTGCGTTCGATGAAAAGTCAAAATACAGCACCGCGGCTGACGGCTTCTAGCGGAGCCATTGCGAAGCTGCTCGGGTTTTTGTCGTAAAAGTATGAAACATAACTTGTCTCGTCTGTACTGCTATTAAAGATTAATAAGTACTTATGTGTGCGCGGTACTTTGTTGAAATCTAGACGTAAAACTATAAGGTCACATGTATAGTGGTCAAAAATGTGCAACATGAAGGCGGCCGGTTTGGGGGAGGGGGGGTCATTTTCAGTGTCAGTTTATCGCTCTAAGCCCCTTTACCTCGTTGAACGAAAGTTACAAAACGTACGGACGTTCAGCACTGCGGTGTGCTGAGCACGCCACAACGCTTCGGTCAGGCGACTTTGTATACCACGAAGATCGTCATTTTCGACACTGCAGACGAGAAGTGCAAGCTCGGTTCGATCCGAATCGGGGCAAAATAAAGGGCTCGACAATGGCAGCCAGTGACCGGTTTTTCCGGTTCTTACAATATCCTTTCATCGGTCAGGCCCGGTCAACATCGCCTATAGAATAATCCTGAAAGATCTAAGGAAGACACTGATTGGACACGAGTGCCGCGTCGCTGCTCGGCTGCGCCTCGCGTCCAATCAACGCGTCCAAGGACGCTCGGCATCGGGCTCGGGTCCAATTGCTGCGTTGGATGTTCGCCCCCAGGCGTCGATTATTGTACGCTCCGTTTCACACCATGTCCGAGCGTAGCCGACGCTACGATGAGATGGAACCAATCAAACAGCGCGAAAGTGCGTCGTCACGGCGGTCGTCGTGTTTGTGCGTTTGTTATTATTTTTTTAAACGAATAACGCTCAGCGAAAGCGCCGTGATCATTCGCCTCCATATGTGTGAGATTGCCCTGGCCGGCGGCTGCGAAAACCGACAAATACGACGACAGCTATGGTGGTGCACTTATGGCTCAGCTTGATGGGTGGTGTCATAGCCTCTTCTATACTCACAAAGCCTGGCAGTTTGACGACGGAACCATAGTGTGCCCGGCCGCAGATTTGGAGCGCGAGGATCTGGTAGCAAAGAGCATGAAAGAGCCATTTCTCGGGGAACCTGGACGTCAGCGCACAGCTTTTGCAGCGGCGAGGACCCGAAACACACTTGTTCGCTCGGGAGAAGTGTGTATCGGCGTCGCGCGCCGCAGCGTGGGGCCAGTCACGTGGCCCTCCTCTCAACCGTTGTCTTCCGCTCCACCTTTTTCATTTCGGAGGCCACTTCTCGTGGCGATCCACCAAGCTTTGTCAGTATATAGGAGGCTATGATGATGTTTTCCCAGAATAGGAGCGGTTCAACTGGACTATCCTGTGTTCTCGCCGACCTGCGACACGAACGGGTGAGCCATCTTGACTCTCATCGCGTGTTCAAAGCGTTTGAACCTCCAGGAAGGCGAGCGAAAAGAACTGGTATTTATACAGGGTGTGATCAAAAAGTTCCGAGACTCATCTTTTTTGACATAAGAAAAGGGCAGCACAGTGATGCGCACGCAGAAGTCGAGGGAAGCGATCTTCGTGTCTCGGTCAACCAAGAGGTGTTGTTCTGTGAACATTTGGAGCTGCGCACGCGAGGTTTTGTGACCACGTGCACGGGCACAATGGCGATTTCACCATATAGGCTGCAAACCGGAGCTAGAGCGAGCGTCAATTCTGCGTCAAACTCGGCAGATGTAAAACGGAGACCTTTGAAATGATTCAGCAGGCTTGTAGTCTCAAAGCAGCTGAATTTTGCGAAGTGTTTTAGGTGGTACTTGCGCTTCAGGAACAGCGGAATATCGCTGGAAGACGAAGAGCGGCAGGGCGACATTATCCGACCTATCCTTGACTGCATGCAGTGACGTTCTGCCAGTATTGAGGGGCGAGTGCCATTCGAAACACATCGCACGCCTCACTGCCTTTTGACATAAGCCTTCCAAATAATTTCAGAGGTCTCTGTTTTAGATTTGCCGACTTTGTCGTAATATTGGTGTTCGCTCTCGGCCGATACCGAAACCAAAGTGGTGTGAGGAGCGCCGGAAGCACAACCCCCGTCCTACGTCGGCGGGAACGCCCAGTGACGAAATTCGCGTCATGGTTTTGATTGACAGCGGCTCGCAGATGTTCGCGGTTTCCATTTGGCTGCTGGGCAGATAATGGACGAGTCATCTGACGGACCCGCACGAGGCGCCTCGCCGGACGTGCAATATCAGTTACGAGTCATTTAGTCACGGTCGCAAGGAAGCGCGATGATAAAATGCATTTATGTAAAGAAGAATGATTCAGAAGTTCCAAGTTTCACGACGGAAACTTGATACTTGATCGGCGATGATAAAATAAAGAAATAAGTTTAGTACTGATAGCTAGATAAGTAACATGTTCTGCGATCGCGGCTAACTTGACGAGCACGCGGCTCGGTTCTTCGTGTTGATTAAGCTATAACACAGTGATGAGATGGATTCCCCTGCCAGGTCAAGGTACTCCATCGAGGAAAAGGTGGATATGGTGCGGGCGTGCGCCGAAATGAACGGCAATTATAGGCTAGCCGCGAGGCTGTATGCATCTCGCTACCCAGGACGGTCGGTTCCCACCCATATTACGATCATGAGCGTTTTTAAAAAGTTTCTCGAAACTGGTTCCGTGTGTCAGCAAAGGCGCAAGAAAGACGTGACTTTAAATCAAGATCTCGAGACAGACATCCTTGCGTCTGTGAGAGCCAACCCTGAAGCCAGCACCCGACAAATTGCTCGAGACTCGGGAAAAAGCGTAAGCTTTGTATGGAAGTTGCTGAAGAAGCACCACTTCCATCCCTACCACGTGTCCCTCCATCAAGAACTCACGGATTTTGACTGTCAAAAGCGGCTGGACTTCTGCAACTGGGCCTTAATCCAGACGGAAGAGGACGAGGACTTCCTTCACAAAATAATCTGGACCGATGAGGCGAAGTTCTGCCGGGACGGTAACGTCAACCTACACAATGCCCATTACTGGTCGGACGAGAACCCCCATTGGCTAAGGCATGCATAATCACCAGGTCAAGTGGTCCGTCAACGTGTGGTGTGGCATTTTGGGTGACAAACTGATCGGACCCTATTTCTTTGAGGGAAACCTTAACGGCAACGACTACGCGACAAATATCTTGGACGGAGTCGTGGACAACTTTGCCTGCGACCTGCCGCTCGCCGTCCTTCAGAAAACATGGTTCCAGCACGACGGCGCACCTCCCCACTTTGTGGCTCGCGCTAGAACGTGGCTTGATGAGAACTTTCCAGGTCGGTGGATCGGACGCTCGGGACCTATGTTCTGGCCTCCGAGATCCCCCGACCTCACACCACTGGACTTCTTCCTCTGGGGGTACGTTAAAGACCAGGTGTACTCCACAGAACCCCTTAATCTGGCTGACCTCAAGCGGAGGATAGTCTCCGCATGTGCCAGCATTCCACCAGATACCATTCGCAGCGCTGTGAGCTCTGTCAAAAAGAGGATCATGCTGTGCATCGCAGCGGAGGGAATGCACATTGAGCATTTTATTTAAACGTTGCTTTCCGTACAGTTATCTTCAGGGCAGGTGTACTAATTGTATCTATTATCGTTCCTGGGTGACGAATTAAATCAGTCTTGCCATGCGAACCATTCATTCTTGACTTTATCTCTATCACTGCAGAAGCCGACCGGTATCAAAATATGCGAGCAAGCCACACCGTTCAGCCACGTAGTTTAGCTATTATGGTTTCCAGCCGTAGCTCCAAAGAAGGCCTAATAGATTGCAGACATTATTTAACTTCACGAAAAAGAACGGAGTCAAACGAGGAACACATACTACTCGTATTTGTGCAAACTCTAGGTAACAATTGTGACGGGAAAATTTCAGGACAAGTATGGTTGTACCGAAGCACACCTGCGGATACAGCGGCAACACTTTGTTACTGTTATGGGCTGGACAATAACAGATCACCCTTGTAACCTTAGAGGCCGCTCACAGCTGAATTGGTCGTCTGTACTGCATGCACACTGCAGTGATTGCCACGTTGGGGATTACTTTCTTTTTCTTTGCTATTAGCCACGTGTGAAGTAGTCCGCACGTGCCATGTACTCCCGAACGGTAGACAAGTAAGCACCGGGCAGCCGCGATCACAGAACTCATTACTTATCTAGCTATCAGTTCTAAGCTTGTTTCTTTATTTTATCATCACGCTTCCTTGCGACCGTGACTAAATGACTCGTAACTGATATCGCACGTCCGGCGAGGCGCCTCGTGCGGGTCCGTCAGATGACTCGTCCATTATCTGCCCAGCAGCCAAATGGAAACCGCGAACATCTGCGAGCCGCTGTCAATCAAAACCATGACGCGAATTTCGTCACTGGGCGTTCCCGCCGACGTAGGACGGGGGTTGTGCTTCCGGCGCTCCTCACACCACTTTGGTTTCGGTATCGGCCGATTTCTGGTGCAAATTTAAGAGGTGAATATCTCGAACCACGTGCTCGATTCGCAATTTTTAAAAGCTGAGCTCGCTTTGAACATTGACTGCCACCATTTCTCTAATATAAACATGTGCTCTAAAGCCCCTAATTAAAAAGTTAATTAGTCAATTTTAGTTAATTAATCATTTTACAGTTGTATGGTTTCTTGAGTATAATGTCCGCCAGGCACTATAATTCACCTGCGCAGACCGCATTACTCTAGCTTTCATGGTTCTTTTTTAAAAATTCTGTTAAGCTTAAAAAAAACACCTTGTATATATATATATATACGAAGACCTGTCTCAGGTCGAAACGTCGAATAAAATCCTCCTGGTTCGTTTTCTACCGTCACCCTGCATATATATATATATATATGAGGTGTTTTGCTTTTTTAGTTCTATGGTATCAAACTATTAAAAATGCTCTGAAAAGAGAAAAAAATTTTTTTTTAAACAGTCCAATTGGGACAAACGTGACGCGGAATTTGTTTTTTTTTTTAGAACAATATTGACGGCGCGAGACGTGATTGAGTCGGTAGTCATCTCCTTTCCACTTGTTGTCTCTCTCGGGATTTCGGGCGCGTGGACGAGAGGTGGATCGGCTTCGCCTTCACGTTGAGTTGAGAAAGCGCATGACCATCTCGTTGAGGTGAAAAGAGCGCCATTTCGTGACGTCGTGAGCTTTGTGCGCAAAATTTAAAATAAATCTCGCGCCGTCAGAATTGCTCTCAATTTTTTCCCCGTTAAATTAAATTTTTGACAGCGTGTCCAAATTACACTTTTTAAAAAAAGATATTTTTTTTTCAGGAGCCATTTAAGGGAGATATTTGTTTAGTATATATTTTTCACGCCCTATGTATTTTTTTCAGACTTTCAGACTTTAATTCACATGACGATTATATATCGATAAAAAAGAACGACGTTTATTGAGGCTTTTAACGGACTGAGGAAAGACGTACCTGTCGGATTTCGAAACGCTTCCGCCTTTTTCCTCGGTCGCCACACACGACCTATCCCTCTAAGGTCATATGTATATACATCATGAGCCAACAGAAACGTAAACATAAAACCGGAATAGTAACAATAACGCCAACATTGCCTTTCAGTAAATTGCATACGCATTCATTTATTTAGATTTGTTAGGTTTCAATAAGATCACAACATAGAGTCGTCATGATATTCCCCTTGGAGGTTGCCCAAGGAAAACGTGGCAGCAATATGAAGTTGCTGTCGGCGATTTCCAGAGTAATCGCGTAAATAGGAACAATAGTTGTCTCATTGCAAAACTAAAAGCTCGTCGCTTATCATCACGACTTTAAAAACTGCCGACTTCACGGCGCGCCCGTCCTGGCGTCGACGCGCTCACAGCTTGGCCGTCTGCAACATGAGCAACTTGTTCCCCAGCTCGTCCAGCGTGAGCTGCAGCGTCCGGCGGAACCCTTCAGCAGTGAAACCTTCGTTGTCGTGCCGCTTGGTGCAGATGCTGAAGCGGAAGTTGTTCTCCTGGTTGCTGTAGCACACCCCGTAGCCCCCGGAACAATGTAGCCGAAGGACATGAGGATGTCGTTCCTTGCTGTCACCTGGAAGAATAAAATGGCTAGGGCTCCACCACCCTCCGTGGCGTATCCATAATGTACAATGGTATCAATGCTACTCGAGCTAGCCTGTGTGCAAATGCGATGAATTAACTAGGCCAACAAAAGATAGATTGCCAATTGTCTATGGTTAATTCGTTTAGTTGATCAGGATGGAGGTAGAACACATGATGCGCAACCCGAAGACGATATAAAAACAAAAATATGCAGAACTATTTTTAAAAATAATTATTGCCGACAATAACCGCAGTGGCTGCACGCATCGCACAATCTCGCAATGACGTCACGATGAGATAATTTTATCTGGTCATGGACGTACCTCGGCAATATTCACTCATGAGTGCACTCACTCACTTCACTAACCCTCTCCGATCAAGCGTGAGGTGTGGTTGAGTGTATTCCTATAGTCCTCGAAAACTTGTGAGTTTGAGTTGGAATAAGGGAGTGAGTTTGGTGAGGGGGAGTGAGTTCGGTGACTTCGTGAGTTCAATTAGAGGTGTGAGTTCGTGAGTTCGGTGAGTGTATGAGTTCGGTGAGGGGCGCGAGTACATGAGATCGGTGAGTTTATGAGTTCGGCCAGGTATGAGGTCCCGAGGGGACATCGCTTTGATGAGGGTTTGCAGGGTGACGTCGAGGAATGGCGGGCCAAGTGACCACTCTGTAGTGCATTTTCGGGGAAGTTGAGTTGGCTGCCGCTAGCTGGTACTGTTAATGCTGCTGTTAGCTCGCACGTCTGGTTCTCTAGGGGCGACGAGAAAGGAGGAAAGAGCGCAGATGAATTTATCTCCGCTCTTTTGCTCCGCCTACCTTCACGGCGTCTTGGCGTGGTCTTTTGCCAGCAGGTTGCTGCTTCTTGGCGGGGTGACGAGAAAGGGGCAAGGATCTCCCGCTCGCCTTGCCCCCGTGAGTTCGGTGAATTAGGTGAGTTCATGAGTTCGTGAGTGAGGACGTAAAGGTGATTACGGCCACAACGGTTGGGGTGAGTGAGTTTTTAACTTTTTATTTTGAGTTAGCTGTGAGTGAATGAGTTCAACCAAAAATGGCGACCTCTATACTCTGTTTCACCTTATGATGTACCGCAGGGAGGGCTACAAGCGCGAGCTCCTTGCTCTGGGGAACATCTCGGCGGCACAAGCTCTAGTGACTTAAGAGCGGCTGCCAACGCTGTGAGCTCGCGCTTCTAGCCTTCGCTGCGGTACAACATAAGGTGAAGTGAAGTATAGTCATGGTGAGAAAGACAATCTGATTTCCCACCTAAGTCGAAGTTTTGGATCGCAGCAACGTTCATGGCCGTTATAATTTTATTCAACTAAAACGTGTCCAGATACTCACCCGTTAGTTTTGTATTAAGTCATATTAACTCAACCAAATTTCGGACGTCACGGTTCCGTTCTTTGGAAGGCGCGCTGCAATACTAAAATATTTGGCGATACGCGGAATTGAAGTTTCAATTGTTGCCGATCCGGTAAACTAGAGCCCAATGTCTGCCTTCTAGCACTCTAGTATCAAAGGTAGCAGACAACCCGGAAAAACTTTTGGTGGGTATACCTGACTGGTACAGAGGGCGTAGGTGAGGCCCTTCAGGTATCCTGGGTCCCTGAAGAGGTCCGGGACAGGTCGGTTGTTTTCTTCGGCAATTTTCTTGAGGCCCAAAAGCACACGATCCACTCCCTTGCCGTACATTGCCTGTTGAAAACGGACCCGCTTCGAGGTTAATGCGCGCCTTCAGCTAAGCAAAAAGGCACTTAACATTCAAAATGCGCTGTCGAGGACGTCCAATCGTTCTGCATGAAATATTTCAACATAAAATCTAGTGATAAGTGTATAGGAAACGACTTTATAGAGCGGATGAGCCCGGTCTGTACCGCTCTGGCTTTGGCACTCGACTGAGTTCGCTTGCCTGAGTTGTCGGCGCCGGTGCCACCTGGCACCTAGTAGCCGCACGCAGTGCCACTGCGACACTCGTGACAGAAGTTCCACCTCCAGCGCGAGCTTTCTACCTGTGGAAGTGCTTCCGCGCACGCGCAGCGTATAGTAGCGCGACAGAAGGCAATGAGCGCATGCTGGAGGCGGAACTTGTCCTGCAGACCTTACATTGCAAGAGGCTATGGTCAGTCAAATTTCCCTTGCCATGGAGACGCGCACCAGGGGGTAGTCTCCCTTCAGTTGATAATTTAGTCTTCGTTCGCCCGGACCTCTCGGACATTTTTGTGAAAATAAATAATATGCAACGTGACATTGTCCTTTTTAGCGTTGAGCAAAAGGACTAGTACACTCTAAAAAAAAAAAAAAGGGTATCACCTTACACCCCTTTGTCCCATATAATGCACCCCAAAATCTCATTTCGACGTACAGCGCCCTATATTCGAACAGACGGCGCCAAAGTTTACGAGGGGCTTCAAAACGGTGTGATATAACTTTTTAAATAGCTAAATGATGTATCAAAGACCACATAAAGAAAACACCGAGCTTTTGCACTAGGACCAAGAAAACCCCGATAATTGTTTTTGTAGTCAGTAATACGCACATTGGCTATTTTAATAGGCTGTACCACACGGCTATCAAGCCCTCGTAAAATTCGGGGACGTCTCTTCGACTATAGGGCGCTGTACGTCGAATTGAAGTTTTGGGGTGTATTATATGGGACAAAGGGTGTAATAGTACACCCTTTTTTCTAAGAGTGTAGTCCGGCGTCCGACAAAAAGAGTACAGCTGATTCAAGGTTGTCACTCTCGCAAGTGAAGGGGTAGTATACTAAACGGCGTTGTCTCGCGTGCAAAAGACTCTCCCACGATGCATGGCGGCACCGGTGGCGTGATGAAAGTGGCTGTGAGATCAATCTATTGGGCATGCATCCGAAGGAGGCTTTGGTGTTCAAACTCCCTCCCCCTTCCACACACACACACACATACATCATGCTGCTGAACATACGGTTTCGCTCTGGTCGCCGCCGTGCTTCTATTAGCGCTGCGCATGAGGGGTGTAGCAGAATTTCGAGAGAGGGGGCGGGGGGGGGGGATGAGTTCCCTTTCCCGAAATAAATATTTAGCTACACCGCTCATATGCAGCGCTAATAGAAGCACGGCGGCGACCCCAACGATGTTCGACAGCATGATGCATTTGCAGGAGTACTCGCGAAAGAAAAAGCTGCACAGGCCTGCTCTTCCAGCTTTTTGGAAGTGTTCATTTTCAAGCATTTCTGTGCGGTTACTGAAGCGCATGTTTCACGGCGTCCGTATCTGTGACGCCTGAAAAATTATGTTTTTGTTCCGGAATCAGTGGGCGGAGGTTCTTAGGCCGAACTCCTTGGCTCGAATATGCGGGGAACAACCGACGAAATTCGCCCGGAGGAACGTTTGCTCTGCGGGGTCATTTTGCCCGAAACCATCTTGCCCTGAACCATCTTGCCCGAGTCTGCGCTTGCGAGCGTTATGACGGGGACCACTTTGACTGGGAGTATTACGATTGCGTTTTGAACAAGACGCGTTTTGACTGGAACCATCTTGCCCGAATTCGCACGTGCGTGCGTTATTGTGGGAACCATTTGGACCAGGTCTATTATGATTAGGGCTCTTTTGTTTGGGACAATTTTGATCTGAGCGTATTGACGCCGACTGTTGGCCGGATTCATAAAAACCGAATGCAAATGTGCATAGATATTGTGGAGACGTTCTGTATGTTCAGTTACCGCATGTGGTAATTTCTCGTGTTCAACGCAGCATGTTTTGACTAGAGATCCAACCACTCTTTACCCTTGTTCTTCTCTCTTTTTTTGTGTTCATCTATTCCCTTTCAGGAACGCCGCCCGCTCAGATTCCTCCTTGTACTATTATTAGCTTCCGTTAAATAAATAAATATTGTCAATCTCACAACCGTTGTGTGCTTCAATACGATAGACACGTATAGTTTTGAAAGACTCCAGCTATTTTGCAGAGTTTTCGTGCTTCGAACGTGTACGTGAAACGTCGTACGTATAAATGAAGCATCTATCAAGCAAGAAAAACAGGAGAGCGCGTTTTGAACATTGCAAGATGCTGCATTTACGACCTGTGTTCCAAAGTTCAGTTCTTAGCCAATTTGTTTTATTTTATTAATACCTCCGCATCTCAGCTCCACAGTTACTGGATGGTGGGTTACGCGAAGAGAAGTGATGTACGGCTCACTTCATAAGTAGCTCTCATCCAAAAACCTAACAAATGATTTTGGTTCAGGCCGAACAAGTGATGTTTCAATGTCGGCTTGACTTGCATTCTGCAAATATACGAGCATGCAAGTCGAACCGGACGACCCCGATTTCTCTGCGGCAGCCAGTTGAAATGCTCACTGAGAGCTCAAGGAAATACAAAGATGGACTTAATCGGTTCACGCTACTTGCTTCGGGATTGGTTTCTTGCCCAATTCTTCTCTACTAATGCCAAAATGTTTCATTGGCCGTTGAGTCACGATAAGATGTGCTCAGGATTCGCCACGGCCTGCGTCTCTTAGGCTGACAGTGACTCTAGATCCCGCCACTGTTTAGAAGAAAAGCCACCACCATCTATACACCTCTACAATGCTTATCTCCCAGACGAAAAACGCCGAGCCACTGAGTTGTGGACGCATGCGCGGCGTTCGATAATCATCGAAAAGAGATGCTCAAAACGCGTTACACGGCTCCACAGCACAAAGACAAGGATGGCAGCGCGCAGAAGACGACCTTGAAACGGCCTGTAGCCACTGACAATTTACGAAACGGATCTGAAAAGAGCTGCGGAGCGATGATAAAATGCTTTGGACTTGCCATAACCGGCTTTTCTTAAGCTGACAGTGGCAGTAGAGTAATCAGGAGCCTGTACACTAAAATTTTTACGTCATCGCAGCGAGATCGAGCGCAAGACACAGAGAGGACGACAGAAGAGGCTTGAGCATTGGGCTGGGGCCCAATTGCCAGTTGGTGCTATCCTAAAAGAGGTGGCGCTCCATGCAGAGGAGCAGAAACCCGCCCACAGGCCTCGATTATCCTACGTGGTGTCGGTATATAAAACACGCACAAAGCGCGCCGACATTCAAAGTGGCACCTACCAAGAACGCTTTTGTGGAATGGTGAACAGCATGCCAGTAGACCCTTCTTTCGAAAACGTAAGCAAGCAACATTGGCGATCTCCATTTTTTGGGAACAAAGCGTGTGACTAAATCCGAGTCCTCGTGGCACGCCGACGCCGCGCTTGGTTTAGGCACGGTAGCTGAGCCAAGTTCACGGCGAGCGCTGACGCTGCCATCGTGTCCAACACACGCTTAAAGAACGTGCCCAAACAATGGCGGATTCCGGATAGTTGGCGCAGCAGCCACTGGATGGCGTGCACTTTGGAAGATGGTCTATGGCCGGGTGAGTTTTAAACCGCTGCTGGCTCACCATGTTGGCGTACTCCTTGTGCGCATCGACGGCGTTCCGCAGCAGTACCTCTGTCTCGGCCAAGTTGAGCTTGCCCTTGACGTACTCTCGGCAGAAGGCGTCGCTCTCCATCGACTGCGACCGGATGCACTCGGTGCGGCCCAGCAAAAACATCCGCGTCGAGGCGCTCTCGTACGTGGACGGGGTGTGACCATGCAACCTGCGCGCAGGATTACGTACATGGCTCCGGAGACGGTTATTCGAGGAGGTCTTTGTTTTATTTTGAGTTGAGTATAGCCGGTGACAGGTTAAGAGTTCAGAGGAAGCTCGATCCTCTTACTCCTCTCCCCTTTAGCGGAGAAAATGTTTGAAAGGTGGCAACTTCCTCTCCAACGTTCGCTCTGCTCAAGTGGAAAGAGTTGGGAGGAGTTTCCTCTAAACTCTTAACCTGTGACCGGCGGTAAATGTCACGAGGGTCTTCAGATTTTGGCGTTTATTAAACATGATCGATGCATGGCGTAAACAAACAACAACGATTTGATAGACATTCGGCGTGTACCACTATCTCCTTTGTTGTACCTGGCATGTCAAGACTACGGCGTTGATGGCAATTCGTACAGCACTGGTATTAGTAACGCAGCAAACCACCGCCACATAGAAGTTTCGGCGCATAATCTTTTAATTCGACAGTACTACGTTTTTCGATTTGTTTTTTCTTAGTTCTGCAAAGATTTGGCCAGCACAGACGTCGAACCTTTGAAACTAATATGACGCCATAGAGTGATATGTTTTTGTTCATCAGTGTGTTTTTATTCATATTTTTCATATCAAACAAAACCTAAAGTCAAGAAAAGAATATAAATATTAAGCACGTTTTATTTTTTTTTCAGGAAAATTCTAGCCCGGTTGAGAGCATGCGCACAAAAGGAGGACACTACCATGGCGGCTCTTTTTTATTGTGAAATGAAGTCTAGGATTTTTATATAAATAACCCTAGTTCTCCTGACCCTTGTTAGCCTCGCGACAAACCTCAAATCACCCTCTAAACGACAATGAGCACTTTAAGAAAAAATTCTTTGAGCCTTTGGATATGACACGTAGGACGTGGTTGCATTTTGTGGTTGTTGTTCAAAATCGAAGCGTGCATAAAAAGCTCAAAATATTCATAAATATTACACTAGGTATTTTTTTCTTCGGGATGAAGTTTAGTTTGCGACATATGTGTAGTTACTTATAAATGGGTGCTGAGAGATCGGTGTTTCTTTTAAAAGTGTAAAACATTTTGGTGTGCCCAGAAGCGCGCTTTACGAAAGGTGTGCTCAGATGATTCACCCAACCCGTAGAGAGGGTAACATAAGCGTCGAAAAGACGTACCGGTAGAAAGTAAGCTGTAAGGAGACCTGGATGAAGCTGTCGGGGCTGAGTCTGCACGTCTTGATGAAATTCTTGCCGAACTCTTCGAAGCGGTAGTCAATCACGTCCACGTCCCTTGCCAACCTAGAAGATACAATCACAAAGAAAAACAAATTTGGAGTCAAGTATGAACGACCATAGTCGCTGACAGCTTAAAGAAACGCAAAGCGCGGCGAGAGCTTGGCGTAGCTGGATGGATGGATGAATGCTGACGGCTGTACCCTTTATAACGGGCGGTAGCTTGCGCTAAAATTTTCCCGCTAAATTTAGCGGGAAAATTTTTCGCTAAATCTAGCGAGGAAATTTAGCGAAACAATTTCCCCGCTAAATGTTTGCGGAAAAATTTCTCCGCTAAATTTAACGGAAAAAAATTACCCGCTAAATCTGGCGAGAAATAATTCCCCGCTAAATTTAGCGGAAACATTTTCCCGCTAACTTTAGCGGGAAATGCAGCGAAAATTTCCGCTAAGTGGGAGAAGAGCAGGAGAGGAGAGGAGGAGGAAGAGGAGGAGGTGGGGCATACCCTCCCTTCCTCCTCCTCCTCAAGAGCTGCGCTCTAATTCGGCATTACAAAGAATTGTAAACGCGCCAAGCAGGGCATTGGTCAAGGTTAGATCGCTGATCTCGCGAGATGTCTCTTACCGCTCGTCGTCCTCTGCTGTACTGTTTGTTGGCGATCACAACATACAATAAATCACGTTTAACGCAGCGGTGCATCGTTCAGTATTAATAATACGAGTGTATGCTGAATAGCGGCGTATAAATGCGGTCGCGGCGCTTATTTTCCCCGCTTACGTTGACCGACCAGTGAGCCAGTGGGTGTTCTCGAATGTGCACGCTGGCTGTTCGTGCATTGTAAAACAATCGAATGTCCATCGCACCACACTTCGTTTCCGAAGGATGGTCGATCTTGCTGAACCTCCCCCAGCAAAACGATCCCCTTTTCGACCGCGTCAGGGCTTCGTTGCCGATTGTTTTCAACCTTCCGTTGCGTGACTCGCAACTTGTATAGTAGCCATAGGTGCTGTTAGATGTTTGAATAGCGCCCGCGCATTTTTAAAAAGTTAACTAATAATATTTTGAAGTCGATCGCACAGTAATTTGTGTCGCAAAACACGTCGAACCTCACTGAATTACGATCGCCCACTGCGAACCGATCACCTTCTTGACCGCCATCTTTGATTCCCGCAGCGCTCTTTATATTCGCTGGAACTTGCGAATATACTTTTGCGTTTGCTTGTCACTAATCTATAGTAAATCACAGCTTAAAAACACCGGGCGTGGCGAATCTCGAGCTTCCTTTTGTTGTTGTGTAGTCAATAAAATTGTAGCATCAAACAATAATAATGCCGAAAAACGAACCACAAAACAAAAAGTGTGAACACAAAACAAACAGCCCTGCGTTCTTTGAATATATGAAGGTACCATAAATATAATACTAACCATAATCATAATATTAATTACAATGTATGAAAATATATAAAAAAGAATAAGTGTCGAAACTGGTCATAATCAGTAAGTGCTGGGGGACCAGGCAAACATCTTTCGAAAAAAGAGTACGCCTCCGCACTTACTCCGTTACGTTAGGGTCTGAAATCTAGCGCTTGGAGGACAGTCGGCTGGGCGCTGGGTTTGCCGCTGGCGCTCTGGCGTAAACGAATCGCCATGCACGCGAATATGCCATATTCGAGCCAGTGCGGGGCATGGATCGCAAGACATAGGCTATGTGACTGTTCGTAGTCCACGCGTGCCAGTGTTGTCAACTTTGCAGTCCCCCCCCCCCCTAAATTCTAGCGGGGTTTTTGTGTTATGGCAGGATTAAATTGCCGTCGCGGTGGTTGTCTTTATATTTTAGTGGTTAAGCGAGGTTAAGCGATAGCTTTAATCCAGCTCTCGTGACGCAGAACAGCCGGCGGCCTGCGTTGGTGTCGGTGGCATGCGACAAGGAAATCCTGATTTGTCGATAGAGTCGGCGACGTCACAGCCACGTGATCTCGCGCGGGAATCGCAAACAACCCCCAACGCTCACGCGAAACGTGACGTCACGTGCGGAATGAAACTTTTAATTAACTTTAAACTGTGCGGTCGGCGCGTCAATATGGTCTCGCGACTAAGGCGCGCTCACACTAAAAATGTACGTTGCATATGCTATTAATAAAGTAAAAATGTACTTTAAGTTCATACACTGCGAATTATTGCGTAGAAACCGGAAATTAGGGGGGGGGGGGACTTTTAGTGTACTACTTTTTTTACCCGAGAGTTAAGAGCAGTTTGGTGCTTTGAACATTAGGAGCTATTAAAACGCGAACATGTACACATTAACATGTGTTGGGAAAAAAGATTTTTCTTTCGGGAAAAAACAACAAAACGTTCAGCCTCTTCCACTCTCGTGAAGAAGGAAGATAGCGGGGCTGGTACTCGATACACTGTGTGCTTCTTCTTCTGTCGTCGTTCGGTTTTCGCGCTGTTTCCCGACGAGGAACTCCCACCAACGCGCCCAACTATCGCACTCTTCATATTATAGCTGGAAAGGTTGCCGCCATCTACGAGCGACGACGGAAACCATACATGGTAGTGTGCTTGCCACCGTCGCTTATAGATGGCGGTAGCTGTATAGGTAGGTTTGTGTCGACATACACGGACATGATCCTTGGGGAACCTAGCCCTTTAACAGCTCCGCTGTAACGAAGTAAAATAATAAACTCTGTTCGTTGTTGCCAAATATACTTCGTTTAGTTCGTTATACATTTATAAACCTTCAAGTGACTCCACTATCTATACCACGGAGACTATTCCTTGATTCAAATCATAATCAAATTAGTTACATGAAGGTTTAAACATCGAAAAATAGTATTCCTTTGAAATGACCTCTCGTCTTGAGCATCATCTTTAATGCAATCGCCTCAAAAAATCAGCAGAACCCATCCTTTGGGAATGATTATCTACGTTAATGCGAATAGCATCAAACGGTGCGGAGTTATGCGCGTTCGTCAGGTGGCCGGCACACTCTAGATACGCCAGCCCACTCTTGAGGCGATTCTAAATTTGTTGACACTTTCACAGCCCTGCGCACGATCTCCGCAGCCCAGCACGTGCGTTTGTGTCACTTAGGAAGGCGAGCAAAGCACGCGCCATACGCACAAACACTCAAATGGTACCGACCAGACTTTCTGGCGTCTCAGCTAGTCTCAACCAACGGTACTCTAAACGGTTGTTTATATCTTTACCATAGGACGCGCTTTACAGCGCTGTCACAGCTACCGGTGCGCGCGCGTTCCATGCACGAGGGCTCATTCCGCTCTCGTGAGGCTGAGCTCAGCCGCTACATCACCCTCTCCCGAGCGCGGGAGAGGGTGAGTAGCGGCGTGCTGAGCTCGGCAGAGCGGAATGAGCCCTCGTGCATGGAACGCGCGCGCGCTGCAGCTATGTACAACGCTGTAAAGCGCGTCCTATGGTAAAGATATAAACAACCGTTTAGAGTGCGTTGAATGACTGCCTTCATAGCTCTGTGGTTAGCGCGTCTGCCTGCTGATCAAAGGGTCAACGGTTCGGAATCCCAGCCGGCGCCGGTCTTTTTTATTTATTTATCGACCCGCTGGCGTAAGAGGTTAGATAGCCAGATAGATAGATAGATAGATAGATAGATACATAGACGAAAAGTGTGAAGTATCCAAAGAATGCAAAAACCTCGTAGCGATATGCTATTGATGTTGCTGTCATCGGTACAACTAAGGGCCAAGTAGCGTTTGCTATTGTTGCACAACAAGACGCATATATCTAGTTTGGTTACACCAACACAGAAGGCAACAATGACATAAAAAGGATTGGGTACTGACTCTTCCATCTTGGTCTTTGCTTGTTCGATGTCAGCGAGTGTCCCCGCCGAGAGTCTGAACTTAATCTCGCAGGGTTTCTCGTTGAAGCGGGAAGGCGATTCTGGGGTCTGCTTGGATGTCTTCTTCCTTCGAATAACGAGCGAGGCACTGATCACCCAGCCCGGAACGTGACGACCACATTCTGTGAATTTTACTCTACGAGTCCTTTTCTGCGCATGCGTTGGAACACGTTACAGGAAAGCGGGCACGACAGAACTTTGTTTCTCTTTCCTTCTCACTCTCGTGGCGAGCTTTTGGTATAAGATCGATTCGTTAAAAAGGAACGCACTACCTGGTCCCTGTAACGACGTTAACATGTTAGCCATGTTTAACTCGAATCGTTTAAAATGTTTATAAAATGGAGCTCTCCGAAAAATACAGCATAGAGTCACTCAAGAAGCTACCATCAGAGTAAGCACACTTCAGTCATCTTGGTGCCTAAAATTTGCCAGTTTTGCCTTCCGTCCTCCAGAGATGTTAAGTTAAACCTGTCCGCGACAAAGTAAACCAGTACTGCCCGAGCTTCCCATTGTGTATCTAAAGCTCAGAAAGTCGCGTTCCTGAATCGTAACGATCGCCAATTTCACTCTACGCTAAGCGCCAAAATGCCGACGCCCACAAGAAAGTCAGCGAAAGGACCATGCTGACACTCTAGGTGTAGCATATTCATTGGCTCTGGGCCAACCAATAATGCCCAGGCTTATTCAGAAACCATCATTCATGGCATCAGACGTAACTTAGGAAGGTCAATATATCAACGGCTTTTCGCTGTAAACATGTTATTTAGTCCTGTCTGCAATCGAAAAAAGAAAGTTGCTGTCGAATTGTAGTAATTTTAGTAACTAATTAGGAAAACGTTTTTTAGCATTGTGATTGCATTTCAGCGTGGTAAAGATGACCGAATCGGATAGCATGAGGAGTGGCCACCTGTCCGACGCGCCACACTGCCCGTCGGACATTTCATTGGGCACGCGTCTCGCACCATATTTAAAGACACATTGCAGATCAAGAAGCGGGGAGTAATTAAGGCTTGACTGAAAAGTAGTATAAATGATAAAATGAAAGCTGAATTTAATTCTGGAATGAACGTTGGAATAAATTACGGAAACGAAAGCAGGAATGAAGGCTGGAACGAACGTTGGTGCGAAGGTGAACTAGGATACGCACATGTAGGTGAAGGTGTGATCCAGGAGGGGAACGACGACCGTGCCATCGCAGGGCAGAGTGCTCCAAGATCATGCACCACGCTCCCCTCGGCTCCCCACCACGAACTGCGGCCGAAGCAGTACCAACACCGACTCCCACCGCGGTTCAAGCGATTTCGTCGTTAAACGGCTCATCTATGACGGCAGATACGAATCCGCGGTGCGGTTGTTCACCTGTACAGAATATACTGCTTTCCAAGAGCAAAGGGATTGACCGAGAGCGCGATCGGGAACGGTATACGCTGGATGTCGGTGCGCTTGGCCCGTGCTTCCTCGGCAACGCTATAGGTCGCGCTGCTGAACCGTTTTTATGGCGAACAGAACAGTTACAGTTAGGTTAGGTTGGGTTAGGTCAGGCTGCAGTAGACAACCTTTACCACGGACGAAGACCGGCGCGTGGTCAGAGCTCGCAGTCGTGCCAATTTTTAGCAAATGGTATCTCGCCTGAAGAGTAAAGCGCAAAAAGCAAAACGAAGACAACGCAGAAGGTGACAAGTTCCACAGGGGACTGCATGGCCATGTCCTGTTGTCTTGTCACGTTCTGCTTGGCATCTTCGTCTACAGGAAACAAAGGTGTCTTCGCGTACACTTTAATAAAAGGCTGTGCGTCTACTTTCACGCACAACACTCGGAAACCAATCACCGCAACTTACGGAGTCAGCTCAGCGAATGACCATGCCGAAACATGTTTAAACCAAAAAACGCAGTCTGAGTTGTGACATTAAACAATGCAGAACGTCACGCTTGCATTGCTAAATGTCACAACTCAGACTGTTTTTTTTTGGTCAGAACATATGTTTCGGTATCGTCATTCGCTGAGCTGACTCCGTAAGTTGCGGTGATTACTCTGGTGTTGATAGCATTAATAGACCGCACAGGCCCGTTTTAGTGTGTATGCCCCACGCGATACGGACAAACAGCATGCACGCGAAGCTATGGTTGGCGAGCCTGCTATCGCAAGTGTTCCCTTCAAGGGCGTGAAGGATACATCACGACATTGCAGCTTTTGGGAAACGTGCTTTCGCCTCGGCTTACGCGTCATCGCGCTAGGAAGGTGCGTCTCAAAAAGCCAGTGTTTACCGATAAGCTGACAGGGCGGTGGGAGTTACGCAGCCATCCGGACCAATCAACAGCCTAAGCTTTAATCACCAGGCCTTGCTTCTCTTAACGTTAATGTGGGCGCGGAGCCTGATCGACGTGGTGAAAGGCCGACGCTTGACTGGCCTGACTGTCACTTAGCTTCAACCGCCCTGTCAGCTGGGCTTCGACGGTAGAGTACATTCGCTTTGGCTCCGCTGCGAACGCGCTTTGAGTCTCATGTTTTCAGGCCCTCACTTACCGTCATTGTGCTTTATTCGCCACGAGACATTGGGTGGTGCACGGATAGAGCTTCCAGCTTACAATCATCTACGAAGCAGCATCGTAATAAAATAGTCAAAACCTCTTACATCCACTCACTAGAAAGGAATTATAATCCAGCCCGAGATGCCTGCAGTCCTGAGGGAGGCTTATCACGGAGAAGGCACCACGCACGTAACAAAAATTTCGGTTGCACACCCAAAGATGTCCAGGCTGTCAAAAATCAACCCTGCAGCACCATAGCCGGGCGTGTCGCGTGCCATTCATTGGTTCGACACGTGAAACACCGGTTGTCTGTCATTAACTGAAAGACTCAGGCTGGCAACGGTCGCCTTACGAAGACCTTGCAAGAATGCGGCACCGCAACCAAATTCTGAAGCACGGCGACCTTTGCGGCAGAGTGGGGCGCACCTGGAGTGTCTTGTCGTACCAGCGGTTCCCTCCATACTCAGCGTTCTGTCCGGCCGACGAGCATATACAGCGGGTTGTGTATTTCCCAGGGCTTCATCGGAGTCATGGGTTCATCCAGGCACAGGATCAGAATGCTGCGCTGAACCAGTTCCAGTCGGTCCTCGTTGCCTGTAGGCGACGCCAGCCGAAAGATGACATATCTGTACGTGCTGCTCGTGCTTGATCTTCAAGTCACGTATTTGCAAGTTGCGTACGCTATCTTCGCGGACATCGTAAAATTAGAGTGTCAGCACAATATAGATATATTTTACGTTTCCTTGCATTCGTTAAACTATACTAGACCTTTTTTGCAAGATGCTAATGAACAATCAGCAAAACTTCGACAATTACGTTCAGTTGTTTGGACCATCTGACTGTTTATGAAATATGCGCGAATATGAATTCATATGAGTGAGCATGAATTATGTTTTATTATGAACCTATATGCTTTATTTAGCTTCATCGTACGGGTAAAGTGGACACAGAAAGAGATTGTTTCGTTGCATTCAATAGGGTTTGTGGCTGGCTTTGAACATATTTTCTTTTCTTTTTTGTTGTATCGGTATTTATATTACGTTTAGTATTTTTATTTTTAATTACTCTTGCGTTTCCACATGTTGAAGAAATTTAACCATTCAAGCCACAAAATGCAACGGAACAGGACATTTTGTGTACATTCATTTCATCCGCAAGATCAAGGTAAATACAACCCTAAGTCCACACTCAGCACTGTAAACTAAAAACTGTTAGATTATAAATTTCTGAATAAATATATAATTGGGAATATAGGTCATACGAATGACCGAGCGTAAGAGTGTAGGGCTTAGAAGCTTGAGGGGGTGAAGGAGGGAGGGGGGGGGTTGTTCAGAGGTAACGCTTATTCTAGCGGATGGGACGGCTATCAGACTGATGAGTTTCATCTATATGGAGTCTGCAGTGTAACTTATATGAAACTGAAGAGTCTCCGTTTTGTTCACTTTTAAACTAGCAGCACACGCTGACTTGGCCGCAGTGAATACTCGTCTACAGTCCGAACGTCTTGAGGAGAACCTGGTGATGCTTCTATCTCAACAAAATATGAGTGTCACATGGATGCGAAACATTGAACCGACATTTAAGCGATAGTCACGCAAAAATGGTGATAAAACTAGATAAGCTATTTAAAGAGATGTAGAATGAGAGGAATGAATGGTACAGCAGTCACACACATACAAGGTGAAAAAATGAAAGGAAAAAAGATGGTGAGATGCGGGAAAAAAGGAACATTACGCTATAAACCGAGATTGGCGATGAAAAAACAACAACAACAACGAATGGTTAAAAGATTGCATTGGTTCTATTTTATGTGTAGAATAGACATTGGCGAAAGAAGGTGAGAACGCGAAGCAATTTTTGAGAATATGAGACTCGTCTTCTGCCTTGAGACAATCCCACGCAGCAAGTGTTTGTTGTTTCTGTTCTTAGGCTTGTGTTTCTTTTCTCATATACCGATTGTGGTAGTCAAAACAGCCTTACCCTAGGTCCGGTTTCCAGTTTTGAATATTCATTGTAGTTTTTGTTTAATGCAACGACATTACCTTGACTAGACAGGTACTCTCAAAGGGATTTAATATTTCAGATCTATTGGCATATGCTGTAAATGTGTTTTCATCGCTCCAGACAAGACTAAAAATGACATTCACGCCAAACAACATTAACGTTCAACATAGCTTGCGAAGCTCTTTTGAAGTCGTTCAGATGGCTCTCGTTTCAAGCGTCTGTGCACTGAACGTAGCATCTGAAGAACAAAAAAGTTCGTCTTTAAATAAAGTTTTGTTGTGCCCCCATACATAATATTATAAAGTGAGTGCAAAAGAGGTGACGATGACGAAGAGAAATCGGGAGAAGTAGGTGAACTTTTTGCCGCAATGTCGAAATTGAGCGTAGGTTCAAGCAAAAACGCGTCTCAAACTGGATAACCTATAAAGCTGAGACGCTGAGACTTGGGCGCTCCCTATTAGTTCCTGAGGAGATGTGGACGCTGACATGCTACCTTTTGTGTACCGCCTCCGACCTCCAAGAAATGAGCCACACGCGGTGGTTCAGAAGCATCGGGTCTGCAACGCGATGGTTCTTCTAAACCGTAATAAAAATGACCATCACAAGGAGTGGAGCTCTTGCAGTTCGTTGTCATAAAAATTTTCTGAGCAATTGATTGAAATATTGAATTCGGTTCACGGGAGAAGGTGTGATGTGACAACTTTGAGACATCAAGGACTTACTACCTTTGGGGATAAGTCTGAGCTGGTATTGAGGGTGAGGAAATGGTGTGATGATAATCTAGTGAAGTTTCAGTCTGCCTCTTGGATTGATGTAGAGCGTTTATTGAGCGTCTGGTGTTCTATTTCAGGTCACTGTCGTAGACTCTTGAAGGTTCTCTTTTTATTCCAAAAGAGGGAGTGTGTATCTGGTCGTTAATTCTACCAGTGTCGTCCACGATTTAAAAAAAAACGAAATGGAAATCCACGTTGACACGGTTGTGCGGTCCTTGCCGAGTGGAACTCTCGTTGTCAGTCGCTATGTAGACGATATTTTGATTTGTGCTTTCTAGGAAGGGACGGTTAAGAAGTGTCTAGTAGAAAAGTGCCAGGATCTGACGTTCACGAAGGAAAGTACCCTTCAGGGAAAAATTAATTACCTAGACCTCCTGTTGCACACGGAAAAGGGCGTGTGCTGGAGGTACGGCAAGAAATCGGCAAAGCCTTTGCTGGCAGCTGACAGCTGTCACTCGAAATAGTTAAGAGGGTGTAATTGAGTCTGTGATGAATAATGCCTGTAAAATGTCCTATACTCATTGGGTTGGAGGGGCAGTTGAGTTGCAAAGGCTGTGCGTCTTTTGGAAGCGAGGCTGGAACCAGGATATATATTGTTAGAGTTGTGCTCCATATGTTATGGAAGGTTTAGTTAGGCTTCTGTGGAAAAACCGGTTGTGAAGAATCTGGTTTGTGTGCCTGACTGGCCATGCGGAATCTCTCATAACTTTAAATCAGTGGCAAGAGGTTCGGCGTAAGTTTAGCTCTTTGAAGCTCTGTTACACAAATTAGTGTGGCTTAACTCCTGTTTTGTGGTGAAATCCCCAGGGGTGCCAGAAAAAAAAACACAGAAACTTAGATGCAGCTTGTCAGGTAGGAAGTCGTGATACGACATTCACGGTGTGGGCTGTCTTACGTCGGGGCAAACTGGTCGTTGTTTACATTAGGTTCTAGGAAATATAAAAAATGGTATTAGAAGATAAGGCTCAATACTCGGAAATCGCATAACCATTACGTGTTGTAGACTGTAATGACTGGCACCTGAGTGGGGGTGGGGGTTTTGCACAAAGAGAAAGAAAACAGTGGAGAGTTCTGGAGGGAGAATCATGCGCGTATTTTGACCTTTGGCAACTGTGTAAGCACACCGTCTTTGGCGTTGGACAGTGATAGTGAAGCATTTTTTTTTGTGTCTTTAAGGTCTTGTTTTGTAGGTTTTCCAAGAATAGTAAGGGTTGTGCTTGAGTTGCCTGTTATTGCATGTGGCTGGTTGGCCTCCGAACGAGGTAGTCAAGGTGGGTGGTTGGTGTGAAAGGAGGGGCAGCATGAATCATTCGGACTCTGTATGACTTAGTGGAGAGGAGGTGTTTCTTTCTTGGTGGTGAGGTTGTCTTGACAAGTATATATATATATAAGAGTGTTCGTTGCTCAAATAAACTAGAAGCTGTGTTTGAGACTTGTTGTTTTGTCCCTTTTTTATCGTTCCGTTTCTCCAGTTACTATGGAAGTTCTTCACCAGCTCGACTGGGTTTTTACCCGTTTCTTCGACAATTATTACCTCACAAACTGTTTTACTATTGCGGCCGTTAAATCATAATTTTGTTTGTCTTGTCTCCAATCTTTGCATCGCCATTACGTGGAGTGATCAACATTGCATCCCCTCAAACGCCAATTGGAATGCTCTGAAGCAAGAGAAGGTGCAAAGGAAAGTTACCAATCACGAAGGCAATCGGTATAACTTTAACATAAAATTCACACATACTAACACAATAGTATTTGAGTCACTAATAAAGCTCCTTGCTGCCATCAAATAGTATGTAAGAGTTACAACTCAGCTGTCTTTCGTACTGAGTGCATGCCTTTCACAACACATGTATTCTCCGCTGATTCTAATTAATATAGTCCCAGATGACATTCTTGAAAGGGCACATAAAATAAGAGCTGTGATTCGACTCCGGTTTATCTCTGCTTTTCACCAGATGGAGGTAAATCAAGCCAGAGCATTAACCTACTTATACTTTATCTTCGTTCCAGTCATGTGTTAGCGCCGTCCTGTAAAAACGCAACGTGCCACGATAAATCGGTGCTACCATCCGGTGGCGCAGGTATTCATTCCACCTGCGCACGTTACTGACACCTATTAGATGCATTCCTCCTCTTTGATGGACCTCCATATGTGTTCATGAGGTTTAACATATATCATAGTTGCGGGTCGTAACTTTGTTCTTCTCGTCGTCTGGTTTACATGTGTTCTTTCAGATCCACCTCGTCCGTTCACCATGCGATACTACCCTTATAACTCAGTTCACCATTGCTTCTCTTCGGTTTCCGGTATCCAGAGTTCTGAGTTTCTCCAAACACGCCTCGATATAAATTTCTCTTCCAAAAGTCTTATTATGGCTACTCCCGAAAGAAATGAAAACGATACCGCGTGTTTTTATCGGATTTCTCGTGAAGGAGACTCAGCTCATGACACGTATCTCGCACCTGAGCATGCTGCAGTTCGTATTTTCTCGCACAACACTCGAAGAGCGATCATTGAACTTACGGAGGCAGCTCAGTGGATTACGATGCCGAAACATACGTTGAGACAAAAACGCAGTCCAAGTTGTGACATTGAGCAATGCAAAACGTCACGCTTGTATTGCTTGATGTCAGAACTCAGACTGCGTTTTTTGGTATAGACATATGTTTCGGCATCATCATTCGCTGAGCTGCCTCTGTAAGTTGCGATGATTGGCTCTCTGAGTGTTGAACGGGAAAGTAGAGGCACGGGCTTTTTTTTAGTGTACTCTTTTGTTCTGTGGAACTTCATGGACCTCTAGAGCTATACTGATTATAAGCTGCGCTTCACAGTAACGACACTCTACCCATATTGTTGCGTAGAATGATGGTTGATATCTGTTACCAGTTTGTGCCGACGTGCGTGACGGAAAATGCAAGTAAGTAGAGCTTTCGTCGTACTTTTCGGTCAAGGCAGTTCACAGCAAGACAAAACGATAACGGTGATGAACTCTTAAACGCCACATCTGCCACTCAGAAGTCGCACTCCAGAACCATAACCGGCACAAGCGACACCCGTCGGTCTATAAGTACAAAATGGCGGCTTTCACAAGCTGCCGTCCTGTAAAAGAAATGTCACCTGACGCGTGGCGACGTGAGACAAGAGGGGAAAGAGTGCTGAAACTTTAAATATATAGCTTTCCCATCAAAATCGAAAAAAATATTTTGACAAAAAATTATATAAATTGAATTTTCTTGATTTAAATCAGATTCATTTGATTTAATATTAGTTTGATTCACTGCAGTCAGAAAGAGAGGGATTCTTTTTCACTAAATGCATTTTTTAAATGGAAGATTAATTGATCAATGCGCCCGATTGCGGAAAACAATGCGGGGATAATTATTTTAAACTACAGTTTAATCGTCAATATGTTACTGATATGAATCCCGCTACACTAGGAAAAATAATGCGGCTTGAACTTTTTAATTGCGAAAGAAGCTCGATTTGCATTTTTCGAGTTCCGATTTTCTCGAAATATGACATTTTTTCCTACCTATTTGTTTCTTCCTTTCGCTTTTCATCTCTTGCGATTAGCCATATTACGTAACTGACGAACGTAGCGAAAGGTACAAAGAAAGCTCGATGAACATTCCGATTTACACCGAAGACCGTAGCTTTTTTTAGTCATTTTCAGCCTGCTGTAGATATTTCTTGGTTGATGATTATCTGATTTAAATGGGATCCGGACATCTCGGTGTAAAGCGTCTCGGGCGATCTTTTCGGTGCACGGTCTTACAGTGCACGGACATTTCGGTGCACAGACTTTCGATGTGGGACTTCTTGGCGCAAGCGGACATTCTGTGCACGGACATTCGGTGCACGGACAATCAAAATCGCGTTTTCTTCTAAAAAATAATAAGCACTATTTTAGCTAGAAATGAGTTTTTTAGCACTTTATATTTTGTAGACTTGATCATCCATTTACGATAACTTACTCATACACGACCTAAGTAACTTGGTTAGGTGCAGCACCATCCTCCGGGAAGAGTGGATACGTTGGACATTATGGTCCGTTTGCCGGTGTCTCTTCCAACGTACCCACTAGACGCATCACATTGTGTTCATGCGTTGGGTCGATACAGGCGTTCTCGGCGCCTTCTGTAAAGGTGTGGGCTTTATTATTGGTAATCTGTGTAGGAAAGGCCCCAACAGCAAGGAGCTTGAGAATGCTGAAAATTACGGGAGACATGGGATGCGACTAGTGCGTACTTTGGAATAGAGGCACCGACAAACGAACCATAACGTCCAACGTCTCCAATCCTCACGCAGGACGGTACTGCAAAAGTCATTTAGTTCGTATATGTGAAGGTGACCGTAAATGGATGACCAAGTCTAAAATTATAAATTGCGAAAAATAAATTTCTCAGCTAAAATAGTATTTATTACGTTTAGTGAGAAAAAAATCGTGATTTTGATTGGCCGTCCACCGTAATGTCAGTGCACCGAAAAGTCCATGCACCGAAATGTCCGCGCATTCCGAAAATTCCCACACCGAAAAGTCCGTGCACCAAAAATCCGTGCACCGAAAAGTCCGTGCACCGAAAAGTCCGCACCAAAAACGTCCTACACCGAAGCGTCCTACACCGAAAAGTCCTAGACCCGAATTAAATTTAACGCAAATGCACATAACAAAAGAAATCAAATGATACACAAACTGTAAATCAAAACAGTTCGGGGATTATTCGTGCCGGAAAAGTTTGATTTAAATTATCATCTGAAAAAAGGTGAGATTTAAATCGCAATTCTAAACCATGATTTAAATCATCTTGATTTTTCTTCTTCACCCCGCTTTCCATATTCACGAATAATACGAGAACGGCAGATATGTCTTCCAGTGGCCCCGCCTCCGGCTCGAGCTTCCTTTGATGCCACTCCAGCGTATCGTGAGCTTGGGCATAGCCTCCTCTATACTCACAAAGCCCGAAAGTTCGACGACGGAGCCATAGAGCGCCCGGTCGCAGATTTGGAGCGCGAGGATCTGGTAGCAGAGAGCATCAAAGAGCAATTTCTCGGGGAACCTGGACGTCAGGGCACAGCTTTGCAGCGGCGAGGACCCGAAACACACTTGTCCGCTCAGGAAAAGTGCGTTTCGGCGTCTCGCCGCAGCGAGGCGCCAGTCACGTGGCTCTCCTCTCAACCGTTGTCTGCCGCTCTACCTTTTCCATTTCATCGGCCGCTTCTGGTGGCGATCTGCCAGGCTTTGTCACTAAGTAGGAGGCTATAGCTTGGGGCGTGCACGCGCAGCCCAAGCACACTGGAAGGCAACGAGCAGCGTGCTCGAGGCCGGGTGTTCGAGAGAGAGACGCCGCGCCGATCTCGTCCTGGCAGTGACGATAGCGGAGCCTAGAAACCCCGGTGCTCGCATTCCAGGCCCGTGGATCTCACCGATGGCGAGTCTCTCGTAGGCCTGCGCCCAGCTGTCCCTGTCGTTGCTGGTGAGGAATCCCAGAGGAGGGCCCACCGAGCGGGACCGCTCCATCACCTCGACGAGCTGCGGGTACAGCTCACGCTCCTTGAAAGGACGCCCGCCCTGCTTGCCGTACACGTTCACCTGAAACAGCTGCGGGACCGATGATCGCGTATGACTAATTACTTTCACTCTGTCTTTACTAGGGATAGTGGAGAACATTGTAACCTCGACACTAACACCAGTGTCTTGGAACCCCTACTCATGACTGAAGCGGGAATTCTCGACCTCTTGCTCAACCTCGACACGAAAAAAGAAAGCGGTCCTGATAATATACCCAACGACGTTTTAAAGCGGTATGCTGAATGGATAAGTAAATATTTGTACATCATTTTCAACGAGCATCTTAGCACATCTCAGGTGACCATCGAACGGAAGAAGTGCAAGGTCCATCCCATACATAAAACAGGCGGCATCGCCAATCCTGCCACCTACAGGCCGATTTTCTTCACCTGTACTTGCTGCAAGCTACTAGAACATATTATTATAAAGCGTTAATTAGCATCTTTTGACAAGCAGCACATTCTCTCTTCTCAGCAGCATGACTTTAGAAGCGGCCTCTCGAAAGTCACTCAGCTTGTTCAAACGTTGCACAATCTGGCTCTCGGCGTTAACAACCGAAAGCAAGTTGACCTATTACTACTCGATTTTTCAAAAACGTTTCACCGCGTCTTACTCAGCAAATAATTACTAAACTAAAATATGCCATAGGGGAGGAACCCATCGTCAGCTGGATATAAAACTAGCTGTCAAATCGTTCTCAATTCGTTGAATATGAGCCAGAGGTATCAGAGACCGTCAGAGTCATTTCCGGAACCTCACAGGAATCTGTCCTGGCCCCAGTTTTCTTCCTTCTCTTTATAAGTGGCAAAGCTAACACTATTCCTTCTAATAATTGTCTATTCGCCGACTACTCTATAATCTACTGGGAAATAAACTGATTTGATGATCATATCATATAGCTCTGCATAACGCACTTCAGGGGATCAGGATCTTGGGTAGAAGCAAAGATAGCACAGCCAGAGAATTGATGGAAGCTTTTTATATAAAGAAGGGACATGACTGTGTCAGCGATACCTCGGTTTCTTTGTTTGAAAGTGAAGTGCAGTTTTTATCCGGGTTGCTGGTTTGATAATGACAATCATGGAATGTGTGTTGGTGGATGACTTTTCTATCTGTTTTCTGTTTTCTTTTTGTTTTCTGTGTAGCAGTGCTGCGCATGCTCTTCCTGGATGTTCGTGGTCGATCGAGCACGAATAAACTAGTTGAAAGTTGCGCTTGTCCTTGTCTACTCGCTTGTGTTTTGTCCCTTGTGTCGCGCAAAAAAAAAAAAAAAACTCTAGACAGCATAACGCACTTCAATTGATAAATGACTGGTGATTCTACTGGCAGATGACTCTGAACGTTAATCAAACTTTTTGCATCTTTATAACAGGAAGAAATTTATATCCGAATTTCAGTACAGCCTAAATAAACTAACACTTTCACTGGTTAATCAGGGTAAATATTTGAGTCTAATAATCACTTCATACTTACGTCAACTGTCATGTCCCCTATGTAACAGCACAAGCCTATACTCATGGACTTGAAAATATCACTTAAACTAGCCACCGCAGCCACGAAGCTCCTAGCTTACACTAGTCTAGCTAGGCCCACAATAGGCTACGGCAATATCGTTTGGTTCCGTTCAGTTCCGTTACACATAGGCCAAAATATCCAAACTGGATAAAATACAACGTAGAGAAATTAAATTTATATACAATAAATACAGGGGTACGTCTGTATTTATTACAGCCAAAAATAAACGCATGTAGATCACAAATCTTACCAACGCTCGAATATGCAAGCCTAGTTTAACAACAATTCGCAAAAAAAAAAGAAAAAAGAAACAGTTATAAACGTGAAAGCATTCAAAGTAAAGCGGTCCGTTTCATTTTTAATCACTTCATATCTACAGAGTCCGTCTCCCAACTGAAATCTGATGAAAACCTCCTTCCTATGAGCACAAAAATAATGTTGAGCCAAATGAAATTATTGTTCAACTTGTATGGTCAATATGTTATAAAGTATTCACGAATATGTAACCTACGAAAACCCTGATTGGGCGACTAGAACCAAACACACCAAGTGCATTTGCTCTTATCGCTCTAGCACAGACTATCTTTAGAACTCTCTCTTTGTTAAATCCATTGATCACTGGAATTGCTTGCCAGCGAACGTTGTAGATAATGCGAATCTTTCCGATTTTCTAGGTTAATTGTTATTGTATGTGTCATAGCTACGCCAATATGCGTAATTGTAAGTGCTTGAGGATTCTATTATACTCAAAAACACCTGGTTAGTGCCGCACTTTAGAAAACGACCATGGCGATTGGAAATCAGATGTCGAGAGGTATAGTTCCCCGTCTTTTAAGCTGTCTGACTAAATTAACTATATATCTTTGAATTTATATTCAAATATATAATTTACATATAAGAAAAAAGCACCGGAGAATGCTTGTTTGTGCCAGCAAATGTTGCATTCTCCACTCTAAATTAACAAAAGAGCGTCCTCTGCATAGTTGCATCTCTGTAGAAAGCGATGATGCACACGTGGGTGTATCGCGATCCAGCGAACCACCCCGCATGCGACCCCGCCAAGGAGGAGCATGCGACGGCGAGAGAGGGGCACTTGCGCGGTTGTTGTGCATGACCACGATGTGGGACGGTGGGTCCGGGCCGTCCGCGTAGAAGAAGAGCTCGTCTCTCTGAGGCCTGGCCACGCGGTGCACGGCGAACATCCGGAAGTACATGCTCATGTCCAGTGCCATGTGGCCCGCCGTGTCCGGGGGAAGGGCCTGTCTGCGGCCATGTGCGTCGTGACGCGTTTGTAGTAAGTCGAATGACACCGAGACTTTCTGTGGTCTCTGGCAACTCAAGAAACGCGGGGCGTGGCCTAATGTGATCCCGCTTCTTGCTTCATGAGACTCGCTCTTTGGTGGTCTTATTGACTGTAGCCCGCAATCAATTGAGCTGCGGAGCGATAATTAGATTTTCGGGACTCACCACACCCTAAGTTTCTTTACCTGTTAATGACTTTAGGTATGGCGCCTGGAATGCACCCCTGACTTGTGGGTTTATCGTGCTCTACCGCACATCCAACGAAAATGGTCCCCAAGTGCGCAACGAATGACGTCAGAATATCCCGAGTGCTGCAGCGTCGGATGTCGCCATCGTGGCGGTTGGCCGTAAAAATGCCGGAGAAAAAACACGAGCGAACGCGCGTGTCGTCGTCGTCGCGGCGTCCCAACTTCCGGCTGACGAAACGTCTGTGGACTGTCAAACTGGGGAGAGTGGCCTGCGCAGCACAACAGGTGTCCGCCAGATTAACCACCACTGCTGGGACATCGTAAGGATCGTGACCGGCGGCAACGTGACACTTCTAAGCACGTCTACAGGCGGAAATCGAGGGGCTACTCGTTTTGACGCGTTAGACACACCGGTCGGAGGCGCGTTCCAGGCACCGTACTCTAGGTATAGTAAGGCCGTAGCGCTGAATCTTCGGCGTCGCCTCGATGAGGTCAACGCGGGGCAGGCAGCAGGAGACCAGTGCTGCGTCAGTTTTTGATTGGCCGTCTCTCACTGACTGAACGTGAGTCTCATCCGGACACTGACGTAGCAGACGTGTCTAACGTGCGCCCGGCCTCATTTTGGGTGACGCCGAACATTAAGCTCTAGGGCCTTGCTCCCGAGAGACGCAAATTCGAGACATCCCTCTTCCTCTCTCTTCTTCACTCTTTCTCTCTCAAAAAAAAAAGAACCAGTACCGGTTTAACTTTCGTCTGTTTGATTGGTAGAGTGTGTTAGCGCACGGCAGCTCAGAGCATATGCGAAAGCACCCGCCGCATAATCCGGCTGTTATTTCTAGCTTCGATCCCTGCCCCTGCCCTGTTTATGTGTCTACGAGAGCGTAATGCGCCTTAAATGCACCCGACCATCAGCCATACTCCACTGGTTGAGACATCAGATCTCTTTTTGAGGCAAACAAACGACCTGTGGATATGAACCTCACTCCAGAAAATTGTTTTACTGCGAATAGCATTCTTTGGCTACTTCACGCACTTTTCGTCTATGTATCTATCTATCTGGCTATCTAACCTCTTACGCCGCGGGTCGATAAATAAATAAGAAAGACCGGCGCCGGCTGGGATTCGAACCGTTGACCCTTTGATCAGCAGGCAGACGCGCTAACCACAGAGCTATGAAGGCAGTCATTCAACGCACTCTAAAACGGTTGTTTATATCTTTACCATAGACGCGCTTTACAGCGCTGTCACAGCTGCCGGTGCGCGCGCGTTCCATGCACGAGGGTCATTCCGCTCTCGTGAGGCTGAGCACGGCCGCTAGCTCACCCTCTCCCGCGCTCGGGAGAGGGTGATGTAGCGGCCGTGCTCAGCCTCACGAGAGCGGAATGAGCCCTCGTGCATGGAACGCGCGCGCACCGGTAGCTGTGACAGCGCTGTAAAGCGCGTCCTATGGTAAAGATATAAACAACCGTTTAGAGTACCGTTGGTTGAGACTAGCTGAGACGCCAGAAAGTCTGGTCGGTACCATTTTGAGTGTTTGTGCGTATGGCGCGTGCTTTGCTCGCCTTCCTAAGTGACACAAACGCACGTGCTGGGCTGCGGAGATCGTGCGCAGGGCTGTGAAAGTGTCAACAAATTTAGAATCGCCTCAAGAGTGGGCTGGCGTATCTAGAGTGTGCCGGCCACCTGACGAACGCGCATAACTCCGCACCGTTTGATGCTATTCGCATTAACGTAGATAATCATTCCCAAAGGATGGGTTCTGCTAATTTTTTTGCTAAGTGGCTTCAAAAAGATATGCTCAATTTTTCGCTCAAAATATTGCTCGTGTTTTGCAAGAGGCAAAACACGAAGAATAACAAAGGCCCCCGAAAGCAAATATCACAGACTTCCTCTGAGAACCCTTTTATACTTTGTTTAGCCTATTTCGGCAAATCTCGAAGGCCGCTCTAAGCATAGCAGAGCGTCGAAGCGAGCTACGTAGCAAAGCATCATTGGAGTGCGTTCCTCTGGCGAGCTGTCATGTGTCTCGCTCACCGTAGCCTTCGCCATTTATAAAGTTACACTGAGACAAATCATCGTGCGTGGCATAAGGGGTACGAATTGGAAACATCCGTGTGGACCAATAAGCGAATCAGTACTGTACACGCCAGTCTAATGCACATTGCGCGACACTTAGCGCGAACACGACATCGGTGCTTTCTCCGATTTTACTTTGAAAAGGTACTGAAGGGCACCAAATTTGTTCAGTTACTTTTGTACCCTAACTGAGCGATATCCGCCACTCTTTCAGTGTTGAGAAGAAAAACGCACAAAAAAGGACGGCAGACCGGCATCGGCTTGCTCGCGCTAACAATGTTGAACCGCGTACAGCGGTGACAAAGCACGTTAAACATCAAACTGAAGCTATAATCATATATAAATCGCTACGGGTTTTGTCTCCCTAGGTTTTACGCTTGAAAGGAGGGAGCGCTGGGATGCGTCAGTTGTTCTTTCTTTTACTTTTTTTTGTTGTTTTCTTTCCACCCTTTCCCCCATACAACTATCTTTCCTTTTCGACCAGTTTTCTTTCCTCAAAGTACAGGCCCGAACAGAAACTATTGTGAGAATACGGCACTGACATTCACATCTGACCATGTGTGTTGGGCACATACTGAACAGCCGTTGTACGGAGGCAGTGGAAGATGAACACTGTCTTCTGTCTTTTATTTTATATTACCCTATATTTCATTTTGTCAAGAAAACAAACAGAAATAAAGACAAAATATAACCGCAAACTTTAAACTGGAAAGCCGATCGCATATTCCTATCACGCTATGTCCCGATGCCCATATTTACCGCAACAAGTCCTCTAAAATTTTACCTGCGAAAGCTTCTGCAAGGCTCACAGTTATTTCCTTTTTATCCTCGAGCTAACCTAATGGTGTGGAAAGAAACAACATTGGAAGAAATACCGCAGAAAAAAAGATAATTCATACGGAACACAAAAGCTCACCGGAAAGTTCTTGGACTCTGCTCATTAGCTCGTAGCAAGCGGCAATATGAGACGTCCACTTCCAACCTTCAACTCCATGTCAGAATAGACCTATAGAAGTTAGGCTAGGATGGCCGCAGCTGACGCTGCGAGCCATCCTAGCCAATCCAGCACTATAAACTTGTCACTTGATTACACATCCCGCATGTTGCCGCGGTGCTCCCAATTCCCAAATCTGACGTGATAATCACACGGCATTGCATTCGCATCGGTGGCTTGTGGCGACCTCTGCAGTTCATTGTAAGGTGAAGCGGAGTTAGGGGCCATGCAGCGTACATAAATGCTAAAATAAAACTGCTCAGTCATGTTCGAAAACTTCCAGGCAGAAGTAAATATGGTGAGCTGAAGACGCATCCCCCACCTGTCAATTAGGTCTTTGAACTCCAACAAGGCAGCCACGAGTTTGGCAGCGTACCTGCAGGGCACAAAAGTATAGATTTGCCGATTATTCATTGAGACGTCTGGAGCCCATGGAAAACGACAACTATCTTATAACGCCGGGCAGATGTAAACCAACTCATGAACAAATTCAAAGCCGAATCAATACATTAATCAACTTCAATTTGGCAACAGATACAAATATACGCTGTGAAATTTTATGGGAAAGACAGGACTTGCCATTAATAACACTAAGAAATGATGCGTACATTACCTATTATGACACTCGCGCGCCGTTCCCAAGAATTATACAAAAATGTTTCCTATTGAACGAAATGTATATGAACAGCCTAATAAACATCGAAAATATTATGAAAGTTCTATACACTTTTATACATTCTTGTATATTTATTAGACACGTCATGTCATTGTTTAACTATGGTACTTCCAAGTATCGTAATAAAAATGTAGCATATTGCCTATAAAATTATATATAAACTTGAACTTGCGATATAGAACCTTCTGTGAAACAACAACGGACGGGCTTATTTCGATGATTCGGCCGGGCATATGGGTGATTTCATCTCAACTCAGGCACAAAGTTGGGGTCGAATTTTTAATTAAAAAATGCATGTTCTTGGGCAATTTCTGTAATAAAAGAAGACGGAAACGGCAAGTTCGTCGGATTTTTTGTTCTCAAGTTATTGACCGTTGAAGCGGCCAAGGTTGAAACACGTTTTTCCAGCTTATCGGGGGTACCATATTGCACTCGATCCCTTCTCCCTACTTTTTACGCTACATCAATATAACTTTTTGGGAACACTTTCGAGATATGCTCTTTTATGCTAATTAAGCGCCTAGGTCCTAAGATCCTTAATGTTTTTTTTTAATTGTCAAACCGCCTCTCTGCGACGATATTTGACGAAGTTCAGCCAGCTGTGCTGTGTGACCTAATCAACATATTTTTATGATCTTCAAGTCACCGTAAAGCTCCAATTAAACTCTTTCTTTTGAGTATAATTTCAATGTTTTGCGCCAGATATGTAACGCGCAACACCTGCCTGAAAAACGAATATTTCAAAAAACGAGCAAATTTGGAGTCGATTTTCTAAAAATCCCACGTTTTATTTCTTTTATTTTTTATTCACCGTTAGGTAATAGAGTAGTCTATCAGAAACTGCCAACATAAATATTGTTTTTTATGGCCGCTATTAAGACTCGAATCTCGTGCTATGTGCTTTTTGAACGGGACTTCGCACAGGCGCTCTGCTGAGCAGAATTTTGTCCTATGTAAGGTTTTCTATTTATCGTTAGCAGTTACCTCAATATCCAACCATAAACATAATTAAAATTTGGAGTAGTGCACTTAAAAAAAGTTGCTTAAAAGTCCGTATTCACAAGTGCGGGCACAGCGCTTACTTCCTCCCAATACGGGGGCATGTAGATCGTTAGAGAATTCCTCTGGGGCCTTTTGCTTTCAGCTTTGAGTTTGAAATACTGAACTTGATATTTAATTGTCATAATTTCTTATGTCAAACAGACATGCAGTGCATATACATATGTACGATTTAGTATCTGACGCTTAGGAAGTACGGTTTATTTTGTGCACGCACGGACTCTTTCGTAAAATAACGAGCATTTCGTAGCGTGTAATGCTTCAAATGTGTTAGTCATGTGTTCAGGTTTCATTTCTATTTCCAGTGATTCATGCCGGGTTACTTAGACTTTTTCCTCTTGACTTAAGTTTGTCCGGGAGTCTAGATGTTACGTATCTTCTCCGTCAATACATAGGGTGAAGCTCACACACCTTGCAAATCACGCCAGTGCCAAGTAAATAAATATTGTTAGGATAAACATTGTTGCTTCACTGACTTTTACGCTCAGATATTGAGGTAAGTACTAACATTAAACAGAAAACCTTACATAGGTCAAAATTTTGCTCAGCTGAGCGTCTATGCGAAGTTTCGTTCAAAACTCTTATGGCACGAGATTAGAGTCCTAATAGCGGCCATAAAAACAATAAATTACAATTTCGGTTGGTAGTTCCTGACAGACTACTTTATTACCTAACTGTAAATAAAAAATGAAAGAAATGAAAAGTTTTTGTTTTTAGAAAATCGACTTCAAACTTGCAAGTCTTTGTAAATATTTGTTTTTCAGGCGAATGTTCTGCATTATATGTCTAGCGCAAAATATACAAATTATACTCAAAAGAAAGAGCTTGGTTGGAGCTTTAGGGTGATGTAAAGATCATAAAAATATATTGATTAGGTCACACAGCACAGCTTCCTGAACTTGGTCAAATATTGTTGCAGAGAAACGGTTTGACAAAAACAAAAAACAAAAACACATTGAACATATTATGATTTAGACGCTTTATTAGCATAACTCGCCATCTGCATCTTCTTTTATTAAAGGAATTTACAGGTAGTAACTGAGAATTTCAGAGGCGGTAATTATGAGTTAGTGTATTTTTGTGAGTCATTTGTACTACTGGGCGACAAGTGAACAAAAACCAAAATGTGAGCTTTCATAGCCGCCATACAAACAAAATATTACATTTTCTGTTTATTTTACTTTATAAAGCACTGCAATGGGTAGCTAGAGAAAAACAATTAGCAAAAAGAAAAGGTAGGCTTTTTAGAAAATCGACCTCCAATTCGCAAACTTTTTGAAATAGTCCCTGATTTACGAAATAATACTATCCTTTCTCTTTTACACACAGCATCAAATTTGCTATCATTATAAAGCAGTATACTCTAAGCTTTCTAAAAATACTGAATATGTTAAGACACCTCGTATAGGTCACACGGAAGAGCTGGAAAACCTTCACAAATATCGTCCAAAAACGTCATATTGACAATTTTTCTAAAATATGTTTCTAATAAATAATCGTGTTAAAATTACCTATCTGAGAATAAGTGTGTTCACAGGTATCTATTAAAAAAATAAGAGCGCCAATTTTGAATTAGTGTATTTTTGACGAGTAAGTTGATTAACTGACAAAACAGTCAAACAAAATCAGATTTCAAGCTCTGATAGCTGTCATACAAACAAAATATTACATTTTCTATCTATATTACCTTATAAAGCGGTGTAATAGCTAGCTAGAGAAATGAAATCAGCCAAATAAAAGGTGGTTTTGTTTAGAAAATCGATCTCCAATTTGCCAATATTTTGAAATAGTCCTTGATTTACGAGAATAGACTGCCTTTTCCCTTTTACACACAACGTGAAATTTGTTATCAATTGAAAGAGTATACTCTTAGCTTTCTGAAAATATAAATATGTTACGAAATCTCAAACAAGTCACACGGAAGAGATGGTCAAACTTTGACAAATATTGTCAAAGTTTGACCTTTTTTACAAACTTTGACAATATTCAAAACAAAAGTAAAGATAAATAACCACAATAAAATTATTGACCACAAATAATCCGTATTCTGAGAGTGGCCCAGAAAAGTTACAATGCACTACCAAAAAAGGGCAAAAAGTAAAAGGAGTGAAACATGACACCTCCGACAGGCGAGAGAAAGGTCAGTTTGCGCCTCGGCTGCTTAAAATGTCCATAACTCGAAAACAAAAAAATCTGGGGAACATGTGGTTTGCGCCCTCCTTCATTTGAGAAATGCCCCCAAAACATATATTATTTTTGTAAAAATTAAAAATTCAAACCCCAAGTCCGTGCCTGAGTTAAGATGAAACCACCCGTATATATGATATATATATATATAGCTTGTGTAACTATATATATATATATATATATATATATATATATATATATATATATATATATATATATATATATATATATATATATATATATATATATATATATAACCACTCAGGAAACGTCAGCTTTCTACGCATACGTTGATAGCCAGCAGCTAACTCTCGGCTAATTCCTCAACATAAAAATATTGAATCAATAAATCGCTTTTTTCTATAGCCGATTGTAAAGGGTACTGATGAGTCAGTTAGGATCATCGTAAAGCAACCTTAATGATGAATGGGCGAGTCCGAATTCGGGGGCTTTTCGAAATTCGGGAAGAAATTAGTAGTTAGGGCACTCGTACTCACCTCAGGAACTCTTCTTCGGAATGGAAGGTCTGCCGGGGAAATAGGCCGACCGGACTGAGGTGCACTGGCAGGGGCGTGCGCACGTCCAGGTAGGTCGACGTCATCCACCACTCGTCGAGCTGAACGAAGGCCGACAGACAATGTAACCATAGACATAGTAACCCTGGAGCTAGGGGACAAGAAGAGACGGACAGACACGAAACTCCGAACACAGCTAAAGATTTATTCTTCAGAACACCTCCGTAAATAGGCCCACATGTTTGTCCTTAACCATCTCGCCTGCCTACTTGCTTCAACTTCAAAGTAACCATCTTTGCACTCTCTTGCTCTGCTCACCGCAGTCATGGATTTCGATAGAGCTTATGTTAAGCGCTACTTGAATGAACCGAGAATGTCCGTTATTTCCTTAGGATTCTTTATTTTGTAGTGGGCGTTTGGGAGAAAAATCCTTGTTTTTTCATACCCAAAATAAAATGTGCGTGGTTGAAGGTTTAGTCTCTCACCCGATGTCATCGCTGGTGGTTGGAACCAGACGCCAAAGTTTTATAACTTACCGTTTAATGATTCAACACGTATAAAAGTATGAAAAAAGTCATTGAAAGTTGGAATAAGAAAATGAGACACATTTTCAGTAGCAAACACCATTCATCTCTATGCATTCGCGGGCTTCCTTAGCCACTATTTTCTAAATTCACAGAAATTACTTTATAACTCTTTTATCAAATATCGACAAATTACGAAACCTTCGCATGTCGTCCCCACCACTGGCGAAATTATTTGGGCGCAGACTGAACGTTTGACAATGCGTTGTTTAGTTTTGTGACGATAGAAACACAGTTTTATTTGTCTCCCAAACTCCCGGTACAATGCCATACAACCCTTATCTGCCCACATTGTGGGCGTTCCCCACCTGCACGCGTTTGGCAGGCCACAGCGCAATTCTACAATGGCTATTCCACGAGGGTAATTTCTCCGGACACCCGCGTGACGCCGTATAGGCAACCATGGTCGTAATAATTATTGTCATTGTCATCATCATCATCAGCAGCAGCAGCATTATTCCTCCCCATTAATGATTATTTTCTGTTTCAATGCTCCCCGCCCTTATAAAAACCTCCCCACCTCCCACCTATTTCTACTATAACAGAGCGAACGCCTGGAGAGGATGTCGTCTCCTCTCCAGCTTTCACTCTGCTAAAGTGGAAGAGGTGGGAGAGCTCCACTTTACTCTGTTAACCTGCCACCGACTATAAACGACACGGCGATCCTTTTGCACTGAGACGTCCTATATTGCTTGACGTTCTAAACCGCGATTCGGTGGGACAGAGATGAAGCCGCCATGATGCTACAGGCCGCCTCACAAGTTGTGAGCAGTGCTATCTGAGGTGCAGGGGTGGGAGGGTTACGCAAGCAGTTTGAGCGAAGAAAAAGTAAGAACTTCACTCTTTCCCGGGATTATATTTTTCTATATCAGACAGTTTTTTTTTCTAGGGGACTAGCTTGTCGGTAAAATTTACACGAAACATTTTTTTAAATCTTTCTGTCTTTGGTTTTTCGAGCGCTGCAAAGAACTCCTGAGGTAGAGTTACTAAGGGCACTGAAGGGCTTGTGAGATTACCTATTTACTGGTCCTAACTTAATCTACCGTCCTAACAATTCTAAGAAGAACCTAAGATTAGAGCGATACGCGTGCAACTTCCGTATTGAAAACGGGATAGAAGATCGCGACTCGCTTCTTTTCTGCGATTCGGCGCGGAAACCAGAGGGCGTCATCGGACGCGGAAAAATTGGGAGTTTTACGTGCCAAACCAACGACGGACATCTGGCACGCCTCAGCGGAGAACTGAGGAGTCATTTCGACCCCCTGGGGAACGTTTGACGTGCAACCGAAAGCTCGGTTACACGGCGTCTTCTCCGCAATAAGCCTCGTCAGATTGCGGGCACCTCGTCCGGGATTCGAACCCGCCAGTGGCGCCACATGGGGATCCGGAGGCCGGCGCTTTCTTCTCGGAGCCACCGAGGCGGCTCATCGGACGCGGGACAGCCAATCACGGGTGATCGCTTCCCGTGCGCGTGTCACACACATTCGAAAATCGGTCCGCCGTTGGTCGGTCCACTCACCCTTTGCCGCCCAAATACCGCTTCAGTGCCCCTTTAAGCCAGGGTCATACAAGACAGTCTGCATACAGATTCGGAAAGTAAGTCACCGCAAGATCCGTGCTTCGAATGCCGCATAGTAATGAGTTCAAAAAAATAAAATATGTTTACAATAGACCGATCTCACCAGCCAGTTTGACTACGCCACCGCTGACGCAATGCTACGAGGGAACTTTAGTCTTGCTGCACGTGCGACAACCTAGTGCACGTGTGGAGCACGAGACAGCAGGAGCCCTCTCGTGCACTGCCGTTTGCCTCCTGTGAACTAAAGTTATGGCGGCGTCACACATGCGTTGAACGCTTGGTGAGATCGGTCTATTCTCTGCAATGCCGAATTGGGGCGCAGCTCTTGAGGAGAGGACGGGAGGGTACGGAGGGGAGGTGTGCCACTCCTCCCCTCCATACTCCCTCCTCCTCACTAAATTTCCCCTAAATCTAGCGAGAAATTTCTCCGCTAGATTTAGCGGGAAGTTTACCAATATTTTCCCGCTA
>JAZHYW010069757.1:0-13837 GCA_037355805.1 Ixodes ricinus
TGCGCTGAAGTGGCATCGAAGGAAGCTCGCGCTGGAAGCGGTACTACTGGAAGACACCTCTGCCGTTCTCATACTATCCGTGACTATGAGAAGCGGAGTGAAGAAGAAAAATCAAGATAATTTAAATCATGGTTTACATTACGATTTAAATCGCAGTTTTTTTTTCCGATGATAATTTAAATCAAACCTTTCCGGCACGAATAATCTCCGAACTATTTTGATTTACAATTTGTTTATAGTTTAATAAGTTCTATGTGCATTTGCATTATATAAAAATCAAATAATTATCAAGAAAGAAATATATACAGCAGGTCGACAATGAGTTGAAAAATCGGTGTTCTTCGGGCTAAATAAAAGTGTTGATCAAGTTTTTTTGCTTTTGTTTTTCTATCTTTCACTTTGTTCGTCAGTTACGTAATATGGCTAATCCCAAGAGAATAAAAAAGCGAAAAGAAAAAAACAAGTAGGTGGAAAATAATGTCAGATTGCAAGAAAAGTAGAACTCGAAAAAGCAATAGAAGCTTTTTCACAACAAAAAAAAGTTCAAGCTGCATTTTTTTCTAGCGTGGCGGGGTTTACATCGGTAACGAATTGGGGTTGAAACTGTAATTTAATCTTACAATAATTATATGTGCGTTGTTTTCAGTAATCGGTCGCATTAATCAGTTAATCTGCCATGTTAAAAGAAATGCATTTAGTGATAAAGAATAGTTTCGTTTGTGGCTACAGTGATTTGAATCAAACTATCATTTAAATCAATCTGATTTAAATCAAGAAAATCGTATTTATGTAATTCTTATCATGATTTGTTTTAACCTTCACAAAATTCGATACACTTAAATGATCGGCACTATTTACCCTCTTGTCTCACGCCGCCATGACGGTCATTCGTCCGTTCACGTCAGGTGATATTTCCTTACTGGACGGCGGCTTGGGAAAGCTGCCGATTCGGCACTTATAGAGACGCGCGGGAGCCGTTTGCGCTAGTTATGGTTCTGGAATGCGACTTTTGAGTGGCAGATATGGCGTTTAAGAGTTCACTACGATATCTTTTTGCTTTGTTGTGAACTGCCTTAGCAAAAAAAGACGACGAAAAGCTCTACTTACTTGCATTTTCCGTCACGCACGTCGGCACAAACTGGTGACAGATGGCAACATTTATTCTACGGAACAATATGGGTAGAGTGTTTATTACTGTGAATCGTAGCTTATAATAGTAGCTCTAGAGGTGCATGAAGTTCCACAAAACGAGAGCGCATGATTGCCGTGCCATGAGCATATTTCATTCCACGAGAAATTCGATAAACACGTGTAGTGTTTTTTTGTTTTGTTTTTTCATTTTGTTCGGGCGTAGCCATAATAGAACTTTTGGCGGGAGAAATTTGTATCGTGCGTGTTTTGGAGAAATTCAAAACTCCCGGATACCGGAAACCGAAAAGAAGCAAAGGGGTACTGAGTTATGAGGGTATACGATCGCATGATGAACGGACGAGGGGTAGATCTGAAAAGACACTTGTAAAGCGGAAGACGATAAGAACCAAGTTACAACGCGCAACTATGACATGTGTTAGAACCTCGTGAACAGACAGGGGGTTCATCAAAGGATGTGAACGCATTTAATAGGTGTCAGTCACGTGCGCATGTGGAATGAATACCTGCGCCACCCGGAGGGTAGCACCGATTTATCGTGGCACGTTGCGTTTTTACAGGACGGCGCGCTAACACAAGACTGGAACGAAGATAAATGATTAAATTAACGCTCTGGCTTAAATTTCCAATCCATCTGGTGAAAAGTGAGAGGAAGTACGGAGTAATCGCCAACTCTTACTTATGTGCCCTTTCAGAATGTCATCTGGGACTATATCAAAGACAGTCAGGGATACTAGAGGTGTAGTGAATGGAACGCACACTCAGAACGAAGGAAGACAGCTGAATTCTGACTCGTATATTAATTTATTCGACAGCAAAAGAGCGGTAATAATGACTCTAATACTATCATGTCGTCTGCGGGCAATCTATGTTAAATGTATGCCGACGGCCTTCGTGATACATAACTTTCCTTTACACTTCTCTTGCTTCAGAGCATTTGAGTTGGCGTTTAGGGGATGCCAATTTTCACTCCACCGTAATGGCAGTGCAGGAATTGGAGAGACAAGGCAAACAAAATTGCGATTTAACGGCCAGCAATAGTAAAACCATTTGTGAGGTAATAATTGTCAAAGAAAGGGTAAAAACACGAGCGAACTGGTGAAGAATTTTCATAGTAACCGGAGACACGGAACGATAAGAAAATGAAAAATTCAGCAAGTCTTAAACACAGCTTCTAGTTTATTTGGACAACGAATGATTTTATATATACGTCAAAAACCTCACCAACCTCAAAAAAAAACTCCTTTTTATTAGGTCACCGAAAGCCAGACAATCATAAAGGCCCGAATGATTCATGCTGCCCCCTCCTTTCACACCAACCACCCCCTGACGACCTCGTTTGGAGGCTGACCAGCCACATGCGATAACAGGCAATCAAGCAGAACCCTTACTATTCTTAGAAAACCCACAAAACAAAACCTTAAGGAACCAAACAAACGCTTCATATCGCTATCCAGTACCAAATACGGTGTGCTTACACATTTGCCAGAGATCAAAATGCGCATGGTCTAGCTCCCTCAAAACTCTTCTACCATTTTCTTACTCTTTGGTGCGAAACCTGAGTATCCCCCCCCCTTCAGGCTGAAAGTCATTACAGTCTACAACGTGTTTAGCAATTTCCGAGTACTGAGCCTTATTTTCTACTCTCTTTGTGTTCCAAGAACTTTTCATTTAAACAACGACCAGTTTGCCCAACATAAGACAGCCCACACCGCAACGGAATGTCGCACACCACTCCTACCTGACAAGTTACATCTGGGTTTCTATGTTTTTTTCTGGCACCCCTGAGGACCACCTCAAACGGGGTATAACCATTCTAATTTGTGCTGAACTATAAAAACTCAATTTACACCGAACCTCCTTGCCACTGACCTAACTGAGATTCAGTTGTAGTAAGGCGCACAAAACACATTCTTCACAACCGGTTTTTCCACAGGAGCCTAACAAAACCTTCTATAACACGTTGAGCACAACTCTAACGATTACATACTGGTAATGGCCCACTTCCAAAAGACTCAACTTTTGCAACTCAACTGCTCCTCCAACCCTATGCATACAGGACTTTTTACAGGCGTTATTCATCGCAGACGCAATTACACCCTCTTAACTATTTTCAAGTGACAGCTGTCAGGTGCCAACAAAAGCTTTGCCGATTCCTTGCCGTACCTCCAGCACACGCCCTTTTCCGTGTGCAGCAGGAGGTCTAAGTACTGAATTTAGCCCTGAAGGGTACTTTCCTCCTTGAACGTCAAATCCTGGCACTTTTATATAGACTTCTTAACCAACCCTTCCTCGAAAGCACAAATCAAAATATCGTCTACATAGCGACGGACAACGACAGCTCCACTCGGCGAGGACCGCACAACCGTGTCAACGTAAACATCGCTCTCGTTTAAAAAAAAAAAAATTTTGGACACCATTGGAGCAATTAACACCCCGATACACACTTCCTCTTTTGGAATAAAAAGAGAACCTTCAAAGTCTACAACAATGGACCTTAAATAAAACTCCAGAATGATAAAAAAAAGAAAATCTCTACATCAATCCCAGAGGCAAACTGAAATTTCACTAGGTTATCATCACACCATTTCCTCACCCTCATTAACAGCTCCGACTTATCCTTAGAGTGGTATAAGTCATTTATGTCTAAAGTTGTCATAACACACCTTCTCCTGTGATGTGGATTCAATATTTCAATCAATTGCTTAGAATATTTTATGACAACGAACTGTAGAGCTCCACTCCTTGTGACGATGATTTTTATTGCGGTTCAGCAGAACCATCGCGTTGCAGACCCGATGGTTCTGAACCATCGCGTGTGGCTCGTGCCCTGGTCGTTAGAGGTGGTACACCTAAGGTAGCATGGCAGCATCCACATTTCCTCACAACTAGCAGGGGAGCGCCCAAGTCTCAGCTTTATAGGCCATCCAGTTTGAGACGCCCTCTTGCTTGAGCCTACGCTGAATTTCGACATTGCGGCAAAACGTTCACCAACGTCTGCCGATCTGTCTTTGTCATCGTCACCTTTTTTGCACTCCTCTATAATATTATGTATAGGGGCACGACAAAACTATATTTAAAGACGAACCTTTTTATTCTTAGATGTTATGCTCAGTTCACAGACGCTCGAAACGAGAGTCATCTGAACGACTAAAAGAGGTTCGACAAGCTATGTTGAACGTTAATGCTGTTTGGCGTGAATGTCATTTTTAGTCTTGACTGGAGCAATGAAAACACATTTACAACATATGCCAATAGATCGGAAATACTAAATTCTTTTGAGGTACCTGTCTAGTCGGAGTAATACGTAGTTAAACAAAAAATACAATGGAGATTCAAAACTGGAAACCGGAGCCAGGGTAAGGCTGTTTTGGCTGCATAATCGGATTAGCAGGGGGAAAAAACAATTGAAACTTGACATTATGAGGCGCGATCAAAATCGAAAGGAACTGTAAGCAAACACATTCTAAGAAACAGAAACAACAAAAAACTTGCTGCGTGGGATTGTCTCACGGCAGAAGGCGAGCCTCATATTCTCAAAAATGTGCTTCTCTTTCTCATCTTCCTTCACCAATGTCTATTGTCACATAAAACAAAACCAATGCGGTCTTTTGAACATTTTGTTTTATCGTAAACTCGGTTCATAGCGTAATGTTCCTATTTTTCCGGATCTCACCATCCTTTTTTTTTTTCATTTTTCACCTTTTATGTGTGTGACTGTTCTACCATTCCTATCATTCTGCATCTCTCTAAATAGCCTATCTAGTTTATCACCATTTTTGCGTGACTTATCGCTTGAATGCCTGTTTTCTTGTTTCGCATCTATGTGACACTCATGTTTTGTTCAGATAGAAGCATCACCAGGTTCTCCTCAAGACGTTCGGACTGTATACAAGGCTTGCTCCGAAGTAGCGTGTGCGCTATTTAAAGCTAGGAAAAAAAGGAGATTCTCAGTTTCTTATAAGTTACATCAGACTCCTTAGATGGCTTCTCGTCTGACAACTCTCCCACGCTATGAATAAGAGTTATCTATAAACACCCCCCCCCCCCCCCACGCAAGCTTCTAACCCCCACACTCTACGCTCAGTCATTCGTATGACCATATTCCTAGTTATATACTGATTCAAAAATCTGTAATCTATAGTTTTCGATTTATAGGCACGAATGTGGACTGAGGGTTGTATTTACCTTGATCTTACGAATAAATTGGATGTACAACAAAATGTCCTGTTCAGTTGCATTTTCTGGCTTGCAGTGTAATGTCTTCAACATGTGGAAACGCAAGGGTAATTGAAAATAAAAATACACAACGTAATATAAATACCTTATACAAAAAAGAAATGTTCAAAGTCAGCCACAAACACTATTGAATGCAACTAAACAATTTCTTCTGTGTCTACTTTATCTGTAAGATAAAGCTAACTAAAGCATATATGTTTAAAATGAAACAAAAAACAAATTCATGCTCCCTGATAAAACTTCATATTCCCGTATATTTCATAAACAGTCAGATGGTCCAAATAACTAAACATAATTGTCGAAGTTGTGCTGATCATCTTGGAAAAAAGGCCTAGTATAGTTCAACAGATAAAAGCAAACGTAAAATATATCTATATTATACTGACAATGTAATCTTACAATATCCGCGCAGATAGCATACATAACTTGCAAATGTGTGACTTGAATATCAAGCATGTAGCAGCGCGTACAGATGATATCTGATCTTTGGCTGGCGTCGCTTACAGGCAACGAGGACCGACTGGAACTGGTTCAGCGCAGCATTCTGATCCTGTGCTTGGATGAACCCATGACTCCGATGAAGCCCTGGGAAATACACAACCCGCTTCACATGCTCGTCGGGGGAAGGAACGCCGAGTATGGAGGAACCGCTGGTACGACAAGACACTCCAGGTGCGCCCCAATTCTTGCCGCAAATGTCACCGTGCTTCAGAATTTGGCTGTGGAGCCGCATTCTTGCAAGGTCTTCGGAAGGCGTCGTTGCCATACAAGTCTTATCGAGTTTATGAAAGACAACCGTAAGTGTTTACGTGCCGAGCCGATGAATGGCACCTGACACACCCAAGCGTGGTACTGCAGTATTTATTTTGAGAGCCCAGACATCTTTGGGTGTGCAACCGAACTTTTTGTTACCTGGTGCCTTCTCCGTGACAAGTCTCCATCAGACTGCAGGCATCTCGGGCTAGATTATAATTTCCTTGCTGGTGAGTAGATGTACTAGTTTTGTTATTTTATTCTGATGCTGCTTCGTAGATGATTGTAAGCTGAGGTTTATATCCGGGCCCATATTTTGTCTTCGTGACGAATAAAGCACACGGCTGTAAGTGAGGGCCTGAAAACATGAAACTCAAAGCGCGTTCGCAGCAGAGGCGAGAAGCGGAATGCTATACTCCGCCCAAAGCTAAGCTGACCGAGCGGTTGAAGCTACAGGGCAGTTAGGGCAGTCATGCGTCGGCCTTTCACCACGTGATCAGGCTCTGCGCCCGCATTTGCGTTAAGAGAGCAAGATCTGGTGATTAAACTTAGGCTGTTGATTGGTCCGGATATATAGCGCGTAACTCCCACCGCCCTGTCAGCTTATCTGTAAACCCTTTGTTCTAAGGCGCAACTTCCTATCGCGAGCGCTTGTTAAGTGAAAGCACGTTTCAGAGCTGCATGTTGTGATGTATCCTTCACGTCCTTGAAGAGAACACTTTTGATAGCAGGCTCGCCAAGGATAGCTTCGCGTGCAGGCTATTTGTCCACGTACACGCGTGGGGCATACGTCAAGACACTTTTGTTTGCAGTAGACGAAGATGCAAAACAGAACGTGACAAGAGGACATGGCCTATACGCAGTGCCCTGTTGAACTGGTTCGGTACAATTTGCTAAAAGTGGCACGACTGCGAGCTCTGACCACGCGGCGTCTTTGTCCGTGTAAAGGCTGTCTACTGCAACCTAACCTAACCCAACCTAACCTAACTGTTCTACTCGCGAAAAAAACAGTTTAGCAGCGCGACCTATACCACGTTGCCAAGCGGAGGAGGCACTGGCCAAGCGCATCGACACCCATGCATACTGTTCCCGTCACGCTCTCAGTCAATCTCTTTGCTCTTAGAAAGCAGTATATTCGCAGTTAACAACCAAATAATGGATTCGTGCCTGCCGTCATAGATGAGTCGCTGAAAGACGAAATCGCTTGAACCGCGGTGTGAGTCGGTGCTGGTACTGCTTCGGCCGCAGTTCGTGGTGGAGCCGAGGGGAACGTGGGCATGATCTTGGAGCACTCACCCTGCGATGGCACGGTCGTCGTTCCCCTCCTGGATCACACCTTCACCTACATGTGCGTATCCAGTTCACCTTCGCTCCAATGTTCATTCCAGCATTCATTCCAGAATTAATTCTAAGTTTCGCGTCATAAGTGATTACAACTTTCATTCCACTATTAAAATTACAAATTTCATTACAGCGTTTATTCCAGCTTTCGTTTTGTAATTAATTCCAACATTCATTCCAGCATTAAATTCAACTTTCATTCCCGCATTTATTCCAGCATTTATTCTAACTTTCATTCTAGCATTTATACTACCCTTCAGTTCAGCATTAATTACTCTCCGCTTCTTGATCTCCAACGTGTCTTTAAATATAATGCGACACTCATGCCCTCGAAACGTCCGATGGCCCGTGTGACGCGCCGGACGGGTGGCCGCTCCTCATGCTATCCAATTCGGTCATCTTTCCCGCGCGGAAATTCAGTGTATATTTTTAAATCACAGTGCTAAAATACGTTTCCCTAATTATTTACTAAAATTACTATAATTTGACAGCAACTTTTTTTTTTTCGATCGCAGACACGATTAAATAGCATGTTTACAGCGAAACGCCGTTGATATTTGACCTTCCTAGGTTACGTCTGATGCCATGAGTGATGGTTTTTGAATAAGCCTGAGGCATTATTGGTTGGCTTAGAGCCAATGAATATGCTACACCTAGAGTGTCAGCATGGTCCTTTCGCTGACTTTCTTGTGGGCGCCGCCATTTTGGTGCTTAGCGTAGAGCGGGTAGAATCGGCGATCGCTACGATTCAGAAACACGACTCTCTGAGCTTTAGATACAACGGGAAGCTCGGACATTACTGGTTTGCTTTGTCACGGACAGGTTTAATTAGCATCTCGGGAGGACGGAAGGCAAAACTGGCAAATTTTAGGCACCAAGATGACTGAAGTGTGCTTACACTGATGAGCAGCTTATTGAGTGGCTCTATGTTTTCTGTTACATATATAGCTCTATATTATAAAGATTTTAAACAATCCGAGTTAAAACATGGTTAACATGGTAACATCGTAACAGGGACTAGGTAGTGCATTCGTTTTTAACGAATTGATCTTAAACCGGGAACTCGCCTCGAGAGTGAGAAGAAAAAATAAACAAAATGCTTTCATGTCCGCTTTCATGTAACGTGTTTCTACGCACAGGCAAAAAAGCACTCGGGGAGTAGAATTCGCAGAATCTGGGCGTCACGTTCCGGGCTGGGTGATCAGTGCCTTCGCTCTGCTATTCGAAGGAAGAAGACATCCAAGCAGACCCCAGAGTCGCCTTCCCGCTTCAACGAGAAACCCTGCGAGATCAAGTTCGAACTCTCTGCGGAGACACTCGCTGACATCGAACAAGCAAAGACCAAGATGGAAGAGTCAGTACCCAATCCTGTCTATGTCACTGTCGCCTTCTGTGTTGGTGTAACCAAACTAAATATGCGTCTTGTTGTGTAACAATAGCTAACGTACTTGGCCCTTAGTTGTACCGATGACAGCAGCATCAATAGCATATCGCTACGATGCTTTTTTTTTTAGGCATTAGCATTAAAGATGATGCTCAAGACGAGAGGTCATTTCAAAGGCAGACGAAATTTCCGATGTCTGAACCTTCATGTAACAAATCTGATTATGATCTGAATCAAGGAATAGTCTCCGTGGTATGGATAGTGGAGTCACTTGAAGGTTTAATCAATGTATAACGAACTCAACGAAGCAGATTTGGTTACAGCGAGCAGAGTTTTTTTTTTTTTTTTTTTTCCGAAAGGATCTATTTTCCAACACATATTGTGCACATGTTTGCGTTTTAATAGCTCTCATGTTCAAGGTATCAAACAGCTCTTAACCTGGGGTAAAAAAAGTACACTCAAAGTGTAGTAATTATCTATTTTTACGAAATAATTCGCAACGTATATACTTAAAGTACAGTTTTAGTTTATTAATAGCGTATTCGAAAAGTACTTCTAGTGTGAGCCAGCCTTAATTACCAGACTAGATTGACGCGCTGACCGCACAGCTAAAAGTTGATTAAAAATTTCCTCCCACGCGTGACGTCACGTTTTATGTGAGCGTGGTGGGTTGTTTGAAATTCCCGCGCGAGATCATGTGGCTGTGACGTCATAACCCTATCTACCAATCAGGATTTCCCCGTCCCACGCTACACTGTAAAAAATAGCTGTTAAATAACATACATATAATAGAAAATTTATATTTTTTCTACAGAAAATAATTGTAAGAAGTGAAAAGGGACGTTTTTTTACCCGAATAAACTGATCATACCTGTTTAAGTTACAAAGCAGAAAATTTCTTGAAACGAAAATGATTTTCATTATTATAAGAAAACATTGAAAGAGATTGTCTGTTTTATAACAGAATTTTGCGTGAAACAAAACTGACATAATATATCTCTCTCCAATTGACAGAAAATGCTGGTGTTTGTCATAAAACAGTATTTTTTTGCGTAAATCACAGCGCATTACTTGCCTCTGCGTCCTTCGTACTGCTTAGGGGATGTACCGCTCGCTGAAATCCGAATGGCGGATAAGCTTCGTAGTGGATTCTCCAGGGTTCGAGTTCGAACAAAGTTAATCATGCCACGACAAAATTTGGATTACATTGAAGGGATTCGTACGCTGACGAAGCGTAGAATATACGGAGCTGCAGAATGGGGCAAATTTATATAATGCTCCACAGGCCGGCTGGTGTCGGCATTGTATTCAACCCGTCCTAAGACAACACGAGAAAATGATTTAACTGTATTGCTAATTATGTGTCTGTAACTCTCATGAAAATATTCTTCGGCGTGTTGCTCGTTTGTTTCCCAAGTTTTGATAAAAGAAATTGTGAAGTCCTGAAGGGGAACGAATGAGTGGTCGCAGCTCGATTGCAAGTTTCAATAGCGTGGCAATGCTGATTCATAATGAGCAATAAGAAGTAGTTCACCTTACTTTTCAGCTACGTCGGTAATTTTAGGATGACTTCTGGATGACACAAACGCAGCGTGCTCAGCCGTTGCATTAACAAATGGTGGTCTTCACCTTTAATGCAGAGTTACAATAATCGCGTTAATATATCTACGTATCGGTTTCAGCAACGTTTCAGTGATCGGATAGACTATATTGAGCGACACGGTAGTTATATCTTATAGTCCAATCATAAAGACGAGGAAAGTGTTCTTACCCAAATAAATGACCTGTACATCGTTGAATGTGAACTCTGCTGTAAAATGTGTATATTGTGCTGTAGATTTAATAACGTTCTTTCATATATATATTTTCCAGTAAACGCCAGCTTAAATGGAGCGTAAATTGTTCTCACTACTGCTAAATGTTGCATAGCTATAATGTATGGTGTTCATAATATAGTAGCATGCGTTCTTTTTCAACTTCTACATACTGATTGCTAAATAAAACGCACGTGAAAATTTGCTTGTAACCTGCCAGATTCACTCTACGTCGGTTCGTGCCCTAAATGTATGTCACATTCCGTCCCGGTTGAAAAACACAAGGAGCACGACATTTTCGCTGATGATTTCCGTCGGCGCTATTAACAAACGAAGCGATATTCATACTGAGCGCCAGCCGGTCGACGACCGCATTCTCGTGTATAATGGCCATATTTGCCTCTGACGTATCCTGGCACTACATGGTCACAATACCCTGTTGTTGTGCTTAAACATTCAATCTTAGACATTGTTTAGCGGTTTCTTTTTTTCTTTCCAGTGTAAGCTTTAGAATTGACTTGGCATCATCTGTAGTTACAGATGATGCCAAATCCATTTTAACGCTTCCACAACTTAAAGAGGAGTGATCGTCGAAATTACAGCTACGAACCTGTATTTTTACTGGTCTCCACTGTAGAAAATGTGTGTGAAATTACTAAGCTTTTTTACAGTCATTTTCTGTTGCCATACAGAAAATATCTGTTAATGGTCTTTAACCGAAACCTGTTTAAGGAAAAAAACAGACATTTTCTGTTTTTACTTTTTTGGATAATTAGGTATTTCTCAACTTTACGAAAAGTGATTCTGAAAACGTATTTAACGCATTAATATTTTGTTTGTGTATTTAAAGAATAAAACCATAGTTATGTGTAATTTTAATGCAAAGATTAACGCGCGCAGTGTCTTCTTCGGTCTTGATTTTGGTGTGGGGCTTATTTTTCAAGATGGATGCCGGGTAGCGGTGGTTTGTGGACGATGGTTTTCCCGTTCGGATCATTTCTGACGTAAGCTGCACCCGTCACTGTTATGATCGCCCGGCTGTACGTGCGTAGCTCGTTAACGTTACAATTCAGTAGTGGGTTTCAGTTCGGTGGCAGTGTAGTAACTGATTTTTACTGGATTGTTGCGTCGTCAAGGACGCTATTTGTGCTGTTATAAGCGCCGGCCCGAGCCCGAACCCTCGCCTCTTTCGCCGTTCGTGTTCTTCAGCTCTGATGTTCTGCTCTATGATTCATTAAACCCAAAGGTCAATAACCTCTGCCTCGTCTCTCATCAGGGCACCCCATAACCCGGCCGTTTTACCGGCCCTCCCTAGATGTCTCCTGCCGCTAAGTAGCAGATTAATCATCGAGCCACCAACATCGCGCCTCTCCATCAGAGAATCGCCAACAATTTAGTGCGTCAGCTAGCAACCTTTTGTTGTCAACAGAAAACTGAAAGATTTGAAATAGCTTGATAGGGGTGTATATGTTCCCCGAATGCAGCACGCACGCCCCCCCCCCCCCCCACACACACACACATACACGCACGCGCACGCGCGCACACACATACATACATATACATCCATCCATCCATCCATCCATCCATATATATATATATATATATATATATATATATATATATATATATATATATATATATATATATATATATATATATATATATATATATATATATATATATATATACATATATATATATATATATATATATATATATATATATATATATATATATATATATATATATATATCGTGTTACATTTTTAATTCGAACAGATTTATTTTAAAAAAGCCATGAAAGTTACACTTATGCTGCTCATGTGGAGGTGAGTTATACGGGCAGGGGGACATATTATAGTGCAGCTAATCGTACGATCAGTTGTACATACATCAACTAAAATTCGATAATTAACTCTTTTTACATTAATGAAAATAGATATATGGTTCCAATTAGAAACTTGCTCAGCGTCATTGAAACGCACTACAACAAATCATTTTCAGAAAGACATTTTGAGCGCGTGAGAGGCGTAATACATGCACTAAATTTGCCACATCATAATGCAGGTACAAAGCTAGCGGTTGCGGTAAGGCGCTCCATGCGATTTTTCCGTCTCTCATCTAGACCTGCAGCCTTGTACCTGCTCCACGGAGTCGTAACTTTAGTGCACTACTACGCTTCTCACGCGCTCAAAGTCTTTCTGAAAATGAGTGATTTAGTGGCTTTCGGTGACGCTGTGCAAGTTTCTAATTGGAACCATATGTCTATTTTCATTGATTTAAAAGTTAATTAACGAATTTTAATTAATTAGCCAACTGATCGTTACAATTAGCCCCCTATAATATGTCCCCCTGGCCGTATAACTCACCTCCACAAACCGTATCAGTGCATCTTTTACGGATTTTTAAAATAAATCTGTTCGAATTAAAAAATGAACACCTGGTATATACAGGCCTGGTAGTTTCACGAAAGGTGGACAAATTCGATATTGCGAAAACTACGCCTAGCAACAAAAAAAGGCTTGTGTCTTTTTGGTCCTGGGCCAGGGGCCTATTTAGGAAAAATTATTAAAGTCCGAGATAATTAAATTGTTAATTATTTTTTGCGTAATTAACTTTTTTAATATTGTGTTTAAGGGCATAGTTCCAATTAGAAAATTGCTCAGCGTCATCGAAAAACACTAAATCAACAAATTGCAGAACGATAGAAGGCACGGGAAGCATTTTACGGCTTTCTGAAAAACCGTACAAATTGACAGGTTTTAATAATAATAATAATTTGTTTTAAGTTTCGGTTTGTTATCGGAGCGCATCTCCGCTCCGGCAGCATCGCGCCCCGTGGAGAGATAGTACATCCAACATCTGCTGCGCTGTCATCGCGCGACGCAGCAGAGGCTGGTTGCACTATCTTCCACGGGGCGCGGTGCTGCCGGGGCGGAGATGCGCTCCGATTATAAACCGAAACTTAAAAACCCGCCGAATTTGTACGGTTTTTCAGAAAGAAAATATATATATATATATATATATATATATATATATATATATATATATATATATATATATATATATATATATATATATATATATATATATATATATATATATATATATATATATATATATATATATATATATATATATATATATATATATATATA
>JAZHYW010069758.1:0-20271 GCA_037355805.1 Ixodes ricinus
CTCCTCGTGCTTACCGCGAGCGCGTATTATTTTTTTTAAATATTATTGTTATTCTTAGCATTTCCATGCGATCGATCCAAGCGAGACAAGGTTTCTTTATTTGCTTTTCATCGCTTAATGTTGCTGTAGAGGTAAAAGAAGCGGAGTCAGTGAATTGACGTGATCAACTACAATGCCTAGAAGGTGCTGTGTGCGAGGACGTTCCGGTATTTCAGCAACTGAAGAAGAGATCACACTGCATGTATTTCCGAGAGACATACATCAGCCGCATGTGCACTAGTAAACAAGTTCTACTCAGTGTTCTAGACAAAATACGTACTTTGTGCTCGACGTTTACTTGTACTTGGTACACAAACCAGTTCGTATTCTTTGAGACGGCAGGCATCTTTAGCCTGGAGAGTATCCGATGATTCATCGACCTCGGTGTCTGAACCTTTAGCAATGCGATCAGCGGTGTCGTATGCTAGCAATCCTAATTTCTGCGAGCGTTCTAAAATTTTTTCAAAACTTGGCAGCTTGTTTTGCGCCCAGTAAAGCCCTGCATGATCGGACTGACGGCATGCAAGCGTACACTGGCTTCTACTCGCAACGCTTTCATCATTGACCTCCATCACGTCGATCCACTGACTCTTCGCCCTCAAATTTTACAGCACGCAAACTAACCAACGGTGCAGCGATAAAAGCTAGTGGAACTGAAACTTCGTTTTCTACGAAGTTTCAGTTCAAAAAAAATCTTAGGCACGGTCGCGGAGAGCACGAGGAGTGAAACTCACGTGACTTCCGGTAAACCCACTTTAGTGACGTAGGTCGATGCCTCCTTTCTGACCGCCCCGACACCTTGTGGTACACTGTTACGTCACAGTGCACGGCGGGAACTTTTGAGTTGGGCCTCGTATTTCTATTTTTTTATAAAAGAAAGTACGCAACTCTATAGTGAAACAATTTTTTTGTGATGTCCTGATTAGCCATTTCAACGCCTAGCGTCATTTTCATTCAAATAAAAAAAGGTCATCAGAAGCCGTGCTGCGGAAACGAGGACAGCAGAACGAATATATGCCTAATTTCGTTTTGCGATCTTGAAGTTTTAACGCAAACACCGTTCTATGAGCATTACGTGGTTATACAGGCGCTTGGAAGCACCACCAAAGTACAGGGCTCACATGTGAAGTCGATCAACCAGCACGCAGAGTGACACCGTAATGGTAGCTGGCACCGTGCTCGCAAACCTCCCCCCCGCCCAAAAAAATTAGTCGTTAGTTGTTTAGACAGCAGGAGTTTAGTCTGCCAGAGCATGGCGATATTGTTACCCAGTGTAGACGAGACAATTAGCCTGTGAAGTACGACAGCTAGCCTTGCGTGTTTAACAGGCGTCGCGCAGTACTGATGCACGACCACACGTCGATACGATGTTCATCCTAGTCAAAACGGAAAACTACTTACACCGGTCGCACGAACGGCTTGCTCGAACGACTAAGTTGAAGAGGAGAAAGACAGCAAAGTACCGTTGAAAGACAATTCAAACAAAGAAACGACACAAAAAGACAACGGGATACTTCCTACTGCTATAATACGCACGCACAAAAAAAAACATTTTCTTCAAGCAGCGTCTGGGGCTCTGGGCGACTGGCGTTCCAGTGACCGACGCCGCAGTGTCGCGCTCGTCGCCCGCGGCTCGCCTCTCAGTGTTTCCAGATTTTGCCACCGCGGAACAAAAGTGCCCAGAGTCGTTAACTTTTATTGCGAATGCATTAAATGTCTAGAATGGACAGTTGGGCTAGTTGGTATACATTCATAATGAAAAACAGCGCGAAACACAAAGACGCAGAGAGAGAAATACACACAAGAACAGCGACTTGTCCTCTGTGTATTTCTCTCCGCTTTGTGTCCTTGTTTATCGCGCTTTTTTCATCATTAACTGACCCATGAAGCGAACAGTCGCTCTCAGCTTTTAAAGCCGTGCCAATTGGCACCTAAATTCCCTTGTCCAGTGAAGCAACAATTCGGTTATGTATGTTTATACAGCCTAGAACTTGGTCTGCCTCAACGGGCGACGAGTCTCCCAGCTGTAGATGAGAAACTTAGCCAGAGCAGTACAACCGCTAGCCTGGGGTCTTTAACGTGCATTACGCAGTAGTGATACATGACCGCACGCCGGTACGATGCTCATCCAGATTGAAACGGGAAGAGGTGGGGATTGAGCCCAGGATCCTGGGTTTTGCAGCGCGAGCTTTTGCTCCACGTGCTCCGAGCTCGTGTGCGCTAGCCCACTCAGCCACCAATCCCCCTGTCCAGTGAGGGGGGGGATATTTATACATCGTGTAGTTGGTCAGCCATTTAAAGTTGAGACGAGTCACTCGCTGTAGATGAGCAATTTAGCCAGTGCAGTACATACGCTAGCCTGGGGTCTTTAACGTGCACCACGCAGTAGTGATACACGACCGCACGAATGGAGCGAAGCCTGTAGTCTGTAGGAGTGAATTGATGGATAAATTCCCATTGGCTGCGTGTAAGCGTGCCCCGTGGCTCGCACTCGGCCGCCACTCTCGTGTGACGCGTTGCCGGGGCTGCGGCCGCTGCTGCTCTTCTCGGCGCCGAAGAACATTGCGGCGCCTGAAGCCTCTATATCGTCGGCGGCCGCAACATCGGCATTAGCGAAACGTGGTCATCCACGCCAGTACACCGCAGACGAACTAAGGCAGCGGAACAACGACATTCATACTTTCGCATTCACAACTATAAGTACTTAGGTGTCCTCGGTTTTAAGGTTGTTTCTGCCGGTATTGTGTTCGGTGTGTGTTTGTTTTTATTTTAATATTTATGTTTTGTTTGTTCTTTTCCTTCAGGAATACGCGCTTAGAAGGAAGAAAAGAAAACACACACGCACGCACACACACACGCACCGCACGCGCACACACACACACGCACACGCACACACACACGCACACGCACACACACACACACACACACACACACACACACACACACACACGCACACACACAAAGAATAGTGATTTAGCCTCTCGGCATAGTTAGATATACTCCGTTTCACCTCACGATGTACCGCGACGGAAGCTACACGAGCCAATTCATAGTTCGTAGCTTGTCTCATGACTTCGCGCTTTCCGCGACGCTCCGCCCAACCGGAAGGACACGTGACACCCTCCGAGCTATGAATTGGCCCCGGTGGCTCGTAGCGTGAAACAAAGTGTAGAAGAGTCCGCAAACACGTACGTGTTACCGGAAAAAATAAGTAAATATTGTTACTCGTTAATCGCTCAGAAAGTAACTAAACACGTTACTTGTTACCGATCTTCAAAAGGCAACGCGTTACTTTACCTCAAATCTAACGAGTTACTATTCTTGTTACTTTGATGACCAAATACGCAACTCCTTTTGTTTCTAGATTTATTTTTTCCTTTTAGTAGACGTTGCACTTGAACCACTAGCTGCCTCTTAGTTTTCATCGGTTATGTTTCCCGCTTCCTTGCGGATACATCTCCGTCGATGCTGAAGAGTCCTTCTACTGACGCGCTCGAAGGAACGGCAGTGTTGTGCTCCAGGAAGATCGTGAATCTGGGATTCCCCTCTTTCTTTTGCTCTCTCTGCTTCTAAATATCCAAGTTGACAATGGGATATGTGCCTTCCCGTGTTGGCATCCTCCGGGTTTACATTCGGTCAGTACACTGTTCTAGAAGGTTCAACCATCAAAACTTATCTGTTCACCGGGTGAAGGACATTCCCAGCTGTAGAGCTCGACCGACGAGTTCAGCGATAAACGTTGCTATACTGTTACACGGTTCAGTAGTTTTTCAGGTTGCCATCTGCCTTTGTAGCAATAGAAGCCTACTCAGGTTAGAAATAAAACGAGACTGTGTAAATGGTGTTGTACACGTTACTTTTCAAAAGTAACGAAATACCGTTATCCGTTACTTGGCCTTAAAAGTAACGAAGTGCGTTACTCGTTCCTTTTCTAGAAAAGTAACTAAATACGTTACTTGTAACAGAAAAAGTAACTAGGTTGAAGTATAATTCTTTACTAGTAACGTGTTGCGTACATGTCTGAGTGTACGCATCCACACCGACTCGCCGTCGCCATTTCGTGCTGCACATAGATGTGAAATACGCTTATTTGTTTCACTATTACGGAGCTGTCTCCATGTCGTCGCCGCCATTTGTTGAGTCAAAACTGAGGCGCTGACGCCACCGTTGCGAATATTTAATTAAATTCGCGCCACCACCCGCAAGAAGGCACGGCTAATATTTTATTACGGTGAACCGTTGCCCAACTGGTAACCGCACATGAGATTGTAGTGCTGCTCCGATTCGGGTTCAATGTCGAATGTTTGATGGCGGTTACAGTTTTGTTCCGGTTCAGCCAAAAACAACAGTTTTGCTCCGGTTTCCGGTTCGGGTTCGGTTCGACACCATGGTTAAAAAAATCGCGCATCATCACAACAGCCTCTTTGACGGGTCTCACGGCGCCGGGAACGACGCCTTGTCCGTCTACAACTATTCTGTTTTGGTTGCTTCACCGAGGCAACCGCGGCGCCATTTCATCCGCAAAGGAGCATAAGCCAGAGAGACAATGAAGCCGTCAGTCACCTCCAGTGCAATGATGCCGTTTCAAGTGCAACTTACCGTGCTAGCAAATTGCGCCATCAGCCCGTATAGCCCTAGATAAAAATCTACACAGTCGCATAAGTAGCGAACCCATTCCATTCCCACTCCATTCCGGGGTCGCGAAAGTGCGGAATGATTCCGGAATCATTCCAACTCCGGAGTGGCAACTGCGCAGCACTGGTGAGAACGGTAGTCTCGCTTGCAGAACGATAGAATCGCTGTTTGCTCGGAACGGAAGCGACTTACGCCTGTCGGGCACTTCCCAGCGATAAAACGCGGCGTTCCCCATACCCCTCGGAATCCACGTCTTTTCCTACGACCCGCTTTACAATTTGTATACCGGATGTATAATTTTAATTCAAACATATTTATTCAAATGCGAAGAAAGGGGGAAGCGCGCTGTTACGCTAAAGTAACCACTCGTGCAATATAGGCACAAGGTTGCCGGTGCGAAAACGCGGATGATAAAAGTATCATCCGCGTAACACGCTTCCCAGGCGCTCCAAATCTTTTAAAAGTCAACCGAGTTAGTGGTATTCGATGACGCTCAACACATTTCTAATTGGAATCATAATACTTTTACAAATTAAAAAGATAATTTAAAAATTTGGCATAGTTTTCCGACGTTTTGTGACAATTAGACGACTGTACTATGTTTCCCTAGTCTCATGGCTCACTCGTACAAACCGAATTAGTGTAAATTTCATTGATAAAAAAAAGTACTAGGTCCTGAAAATCAAAAACCCTCTAAAAAAATGAATACAATATTGCTGCGCGGGAGTGATTTTCTCAGAATATTGTGTATACTCAGACTTTAGGTAGAAGCTAAAAATGCGCCAAATGAACCTTTACCACGTATTAGACAGGACATCGAATCGCTCCGCCAACGAACCAAGAAAGGCAGTAGATATCACAAGTTATGTGACGTCAGCGCAACCTGCACCCTGCGTATAGCGGACTATTTGCGCATGGCGGAGGAACAGGAGAACTCCGCGACGGATGTTGGGACGTCTACAGCCTGCGAAACTCTGTCCGCAGCTCTAGCACTCACTCACACGGACGGCGGGGAGTGGCGGTATGGTGCCTGGATCACGTCTCCGACTGGTGTGTTTAGCGTCCTATGCTGCCCATACATCAAAAGTGGTCCCGAAGTGGCAACAAATGACGTCACAGAAGCCGGAGTGTCATGCTGCAGAGCCGTTTATTGAGAGAGTTTGGCCATACATTGGTTTGGATAGGCGAGCATCTCGGGGCCAACCACAGGCCGCGAAACAGCCCCTAGCGGTGGTCGTGTGATCTAAATATGTGACACGACTATACTATCTTCGTTTCACCTTATGTGCGAGCGAAGGCAAAACTGGAAGCGCGAGCACGGAAGCTCCGTGCGTTCAGGCTTTGCTCGAGCGCGCGAGCTGGGGAGAAATGCAAAAAGCGCTGGTCTCGCGCTTCTGGCTTTGGCTTCGCTCGCAGATAAAGTGAAACGAAGTATAATTTGAGCCGTGCCGAGCGGAACTCCGCGTCTCAAGACGCTCGCGCACCCCACCCTTTGCACTGTTTTCTTTCAGCCAGTCTCAGGACGCTGTTCTAGCAGTGCAGACAAAGGCATGGGCACGAGCGCGTGGCTTTGGAAAGTGCCTCCTATGCACGAGGTCTCGTACAAACAAAAGCGTTTCGCTGAGCTAGGCTCACGCGCCTGTGCCTTTGTCTTCACTGCAGACATTTGTGAGATGGAGTAGAGGTCTCCTGATTGGTCGACGCTGTGTCACAAATTTAGTTTACGCTCTAAGCGTGGGGGAATCTTCGGCGCTGGCGGCGGCCTTTGCTCCGCCTATTGTCCAAACTCTCCTAATATACGGCTCTGTCATGCTGTTGCCTGTCGCGATCCTGGCGGATAGCCAAAGAAATGCTGGCGAAAAGCACGGGCGAACGCGAGGGTCGCTGTCGTCACGCGGTCCCAGGCGTCTCAACTTCCGGCTGCTGTAGCTTCCGTGGACTGTCACAGTGCAGAGCGACCTGCAGCAGAACAGGCGTCTGCCATATACATCACAGCTGTTGGGACGCCGTCAGGATCGCGACCGGCGACAGCATGACACTTCTATGACGTCATCAGGCGGCAATCGAGGGACCACTTTTTTGGACGCGGTAAACACACCAGTCGGTGACGCGTTCCAGTCACCATAGGGCGGGGAGCCGCGAGGAATATCAGTGTTACCAGACGACTTTAGCGGTCGCACTCTCGACAAGAACGCGGCGGTATGCCGTTATGGCAGCAGCGCTGCTAGAAACGGACGACGATGACATTCTACCTGCTAAAAGAACGTGCTAAGTTTAAGATTGAATGCAGAAGAAAAAAACTTGGGATACAAAATGTTGTACGGAGAGCTTCTTGAAAGCGATGACACCGCCGAGTAGCGAAGACTCCTTTGGGTGTCCTATGACGTCTTCCTCGAAACACTGGCCGCGTCCGTCCGCGAATACAGAAGCAGACAACAAACATGAGGCGTCTTCTGAGGTTCTGATATTGTTTTTAACGTTGAGCAGCCGCAAAACGCATATACGCATTGAACAAAGATGTCACTCACCCACTGTGTCGGCGCAAATTACAGGCACCAAGCGATCATTTCTCCGTCAATATTTTCCCATATCGACGCCTTGATGTTTGTTTTCGAATGGAAATCGCTGCTTGTGTCCCACAACACCTGGAACTCTTCAACCAGGAAGGGAAAAATATTTTGGCGTCGTCATTCAACTACCATTTCACGTATAGACTACAACAACAGGAACAACAGTAATGGCGCAGGCGATTCCGAAACACTCCGAACAGCACGAAATAAGCGCAGAGGCCCCCGTGGCCAGCTCCACCTGCTCGCTAGGCGCAGCGAGCAGCGTCACCTGCTTGGTGCGTCTAGCTAGAGATAGCTCCACGTGTTACAACCATCGCTAACTCGGTTGTCTGCAAACAAGTTCGCCGTTAACCCTGGAATGTTTGTTGGTCTTATTTCTAGCAGAAAAGCAGCTACGCCTTGAACTTTTACCAGGTGAACTTCACTATCTAAATGCACATTTGGTGGAGGTTTGAGATTTTTATGTGAAGGCATCAATTTTCCCAGCTCGTTTTGGAGCGAAGGGATTCCCTGTGGGAACCCTATATTTCTGGGGGTTTTCTTTTTTTGTATCCTTGAAGGGCTTGATTATATGCGTGTACATTTATTACAAGCAAGGGCCCAGTGAGTCTAGAGCGCTGTTTTTGAAGACAGAGGGCCGTGCTTGTGCCTCAACTTGGATTCTTTCTTGCCGCCTCGCGCAGATCCGGGAGGACTGGAAGTACGTGGCCATGGTGATCGACCGGCTGCAGCTGTACATCTTCTTCGCCGTCACGACGGCCGGCACGATCGGCATTCTGCTGGACGCGCCACACATCTTCCAGTACGTGGACCAGGACAAGGTCATCGAGATCCACCGCGGCAAGCCCACGTGAGGCCCCCAGCGAGTAACCCACAAGCATCTATACGTAAACACAGGCCAGTATACTCAGCTGTACATACCTAGGTCTAGGCGGACTGCTCTTCCCTCGGGTGCCACCGTCTCGGGGCCAGCGGCGGGGCCCCCGGGGGCCCCGCCCGGGGCCCCGCCAGCTGCGACTTTCGGGCCACCTCTCAAAGTATCTGGAAGTTGCCACTGTTTGCTCAAGACTGTGCCCCCTGCCGCCAGCGACATCCGCGGCCGGGCATCGGGAACGAGCCGCCGCCGCCGAAGCTGCCGCTCCTGCCCAAGGAGCACGCATGGGGCTCATGCAACCACAACTCTTTGTACCGTCGTCGGGAGGCGCGCCCCGGTCGCCGTGGGGGCGGCCTCCGGAGGCCCCCACCCAGCACGCCGCCCCCGGCGTGGACGACAGCAAGCTCAACTAGAGTATGTTTGCATCCGTTTGGAAGACGAGTAAACATGTTTGTTCTCTCAGCGTCCCTTCCTTCACTGGCTGAGCCTAGGTTGAAGAGAGGACAACTCAAACCGTGGACAGCGTTTGCAATTTAATGGTGGGCGTCTCCATGCGCAGATTGGGTGCATGTGCACATGCGCGCGTTGTCGAGTGGCGAGGAGGATCCTAGTGTGGACAAGCCAAATACTTTACTAGAGAATACACCTTACTCCGGGGATATCCAATGGCCTTCGCAATAAAGAGCTTTAGGAGATCGTTCCGATACCTCCGATACCCCCGATAACGGTGCCCGATAACGATACGATGCATGCGCAAAGGCAGCGCGGAGTATAGGGTATAGTTACCGAAGTCATCGAAACGATCTACTAAAACTCACAAATGACAGCTTTTCTGTTGTAGGGACGACTCAACACAAACAGCTCCGGGGTTTCCCCTATGAATTTGGAGCAATGGCTGCCGCCATCTATCGTCGTGGATCAACCTACAATACAACAGAGAAAGACGTCTCTGCTGTCTTGGCAAACCCGGTATCCCGGTACGTCACCGGGAGCCCCTCTCTCGGCAAAGCGTCAAAGCGCGATGCGCATGCGTTCTCTTGAAAGCTGGCTGTCCCCACCGCTTGGGGTGGATTTGAAGTTGTAGGCGCGCTGTCGAGTGCAAATGAGCCGAGTAGTATGTATCCCCTGGTAAAGTATCTGGAGAAGCCGAGTAAAAGCTTGGAGACGCTTGCAGATGATCGACGCTTTCGCTTCCTCCTCGCAGCTTGTATTGCAAATGCGGCCCATAAACCACGTGACCCTGATCGAGAAGTTGGAAACACTCTTAAATCTAGGCACACCACCTACACTGCTCGCGCTGCGACGCGACACGAGGCACACCGTTAGGTGCAGGGTGCCAGCGGCCTTTGCTGCGGATAAAAGGTAAGGTGCTCGTCGCGAGGCTGCAGCGGCTCTTCAACGTGTTGCCGCCCTTCCCGACGCAAGCGGAATCAGCGGCTCCCGTCCATCTGCTTCAGGTAACTGCCTCAAGCATACGATTGACAAACGGGAATGTTTTAAGAAGACAAGAGAGGAGGCAACGGTTCTAAAGCGGAAAGTGCGTGAACTTTTTGCTGAAAATGAGAAACTGATAAGGGAGGTTTCCGTTCTTCATCCGCGTCAACGTTTCTACAATCACAGAGAGTGAGACCGGCAGGGCGTCCCTTTCGGACGCCCAACCCCCAGCACAGCCAAGTTGTCTTTCGACGTGCTTGGGCTGTACTACACCCTCGAACCCCAAAAAACGCTGAAGCGTTATCTAAGGCGAGAAGCTCGCACTGGAGGCGGAACAATCGAATCTCCTCCCTGCTGTTTTCATCTCGTCAGTGACAATAGGCAGGATTCACTGGCGGCCATAGCTGTGCGCGCGAATAGTGAGCGGCTGCTGATGGTGAGCTTCCGCAGTTCTTTTACAACGTGGATTCCGCTCCATCAAGATTGCCGGTCATGGCAGCCTATACTAATGTGATCTCGTTCTGAGCATGCGCTCTAAACAGCGCCTTCAAATATGACGTCCAGAGAATACCCTCTAAAGACCTTTCCGGAATAAAGGCTTCTGGCCGGTGCCATGTTCAGAGTTGGTGCGTCTGGAGCTAGCGTGCTTTGCTCGCTTTCCAAAGCCACGAACACGCGCGTGCTAGTCTATGGAGATCGGCTGTATAGTTGTAAACATTGGAATGGTGTATTGTGGTGTATAGTATCCCAGTGGCTGCTCTCTCTTTGTTCTATTGGCGACGTGCGCGACCAAAAGCGCAGCTGCGATCGGCCTTCTACAATTGGCCAAACACTCACTATGGCGTCTTTAGGTAGGATTATTTCAGCTCTTATCGACAGAAATAAGAGCAAAGTCGGGCTCAACTCCGACGGCGTCGATTTAGGAACGTGATGACTAGGCTTCCACCGCGTTCTTTACACAACATCGAGCTTGTCGCTCGCTTCCAATAATATTGATTACGACGTCAGTGGTAGGAACCATAAGGCCACACAACCGGAGCATCTCGTCACCAATAGTCACTGACGTAATGAGAGCCAGAGAGAAGAGTTTAGGTTGTCCCGCCTCCAGCACTAGTCATCGACCTTCGACAACTCTTCGGTGTCTCGTGAGCCTCGAGCGTGCACGCGCATCCAAAGCACGACGGAAGGCAACAGTCGCGTGCTGGAGACCGGGCGTTCCAAAGAGAGGCCTTGCCGTTCTTATCTTGTCAGTGACTACCTAGTTATTTAGTTCTCAGAACAAGACATTTGACGTCCTTACATAGTTAATGTTACACACAATCAACATCACTATATATACGCAATCTAAGAAAAGGGTGTAGCCATTACACCCCTTGTGGGGTATAAGACACCCCAAAACTACAGTTCGATGTACAAAGTACTGATGTCGAACTGACGTCCCCAACTTTTATGGGAGGCTTGATTACGGTGTGACATAAAATGTTAAACAGCTAAAGTGTATATAAAAGACTACAAAAAACAAAAACAAAAAACACAAAGGTTTTGCAGTAAGGCCAAGAAAACCCGATTTTTTTTTGTAGTCAGTCACACGTACTGTACATTAACTATTTAAATAAGTTGTATCACACGGCTATCAAGTCGCTCGTGAAAGTTGGTACCGTCGGTTCAACGACAGTGCGCTGTACGTCAAACTGAAGTTTTGGGGTGAATTTATGTGGAAAGGGGTGTAAGAATAAAACCCTGTTTTTTTCAGTGGACGGGGAGATTGTTTTATTCTACACCGATTTTCTAACAAAAGGGGTTGACCCTTACCAAGCTCACACCATCTTTGGTGCGTGTTTATCGGCTCGGCGATTTTTGGATAAAAGATAATGGCTATGATGAGTATGGCAATTAACTATGAGACCTGATAATTGACTTTTCACTTGTTTCATAGTTCTCGTTGGCCTTGCAGTTGTGAAGGTGGTCACATTACAGGTTAAACTAATTTATGGAATAATAAAGAATAAATAAAAAAGGCCTTGGGATTTTTTTGCTTTCTGATCTACCAACTGGATGCAGAAGGAGCGCCGAAAACTCTGTCTGCAGCGAGACAGTGAAGAGTGCCACACTCGTGACAAGCTCGTCGTCGTTATCTTGGTAGGGGGTCATAGGTGGGAGCACCAAGGAGAGACTTCGGGGTAACGACAACGAGCCCGTTATGAGTCGTACGTCACTCTTCAACGGAGTATTGTGATGAGAGCTTCCGGCGCTCATTCTAAATACTGAACTAGTGCATCTCACCCCGCAAAAATCCAATGACCTTGGCGCAGAAGATTTTGCCTAGTAAGATCGGCTGGACGCGCGCAGCGTCTGGGTTTTAAATTGAGAGGAGTGACTGTCGCTATCTATCGTCGTGAACAGCCTTCGAGACAGCGGTGACAGCCGTCTCTGCTGTCCTGGCAAATCCGGTATCTCGGTGCGTTGGCGGAAGCCCTCTTTCATGGTGCAGCGCTAAAATGCGACATGGCGGACAACGTGATGCGCAAACATTCTTTTGGAAGCGACCTTTCCCCACTACTAGAGGGGCTAATTTGGTGCTGTATGCGCGCTGCCACATGAAAATGAGCGGAGTAGAATGTATTCCCCTATATTCGTTATCAGATAAATAAAATAAAATAAATCAAGTTTCATACGATGCCCGAAGGAGTTTTTAAAAGATTCGGCTGTCCGGGAAATAAACGATGTTCTTGACGTCGGAAACCAGCACGTTCTGATGAAATAACAAATAATTTATCTTAAGTGTTCATATAAAAACCTTATTTCACAGCATGAAAAAAAAAGTTAGTAATGCTCCACAAATCTTTTTTATTGGGGTTTTTCGAGGTGTTTACGAGTGTAGTAATGTACTTGGTCATTCTGTGCCTAGTTTTGAAACTGGAAGAAAGAAAAACGTGAACAATGATTCTCGAAGATCTTGAAGCCCGTGGCCTTTTTTCAGATTCTATGAACTGGTTTACTCTCTTACAAGGACTGTCTTCAAAACTGCAATTTCAACTTTTTTTTTCGCACCCCCCCCCCATAAAACAAGTTTTAAAACGTTAATTAGCCCATTTTAATGCATTGCTCAACTATACTGGGTTTAAACTGAGACTTGAAGCTCCGCCTCCAGCGAGAGCTCCCTGCCTTCCGCAGTGCTTTGGTTGCGCGTGCCTGCGCGTTCCCACTTGTGTTAGCAAGGGCAGGAAGCTCGCGCTGAAGGCGTAGCTTCTAGTAACGTCACGCTTGTTTCCCCATCTAATGTCTACCGAGATCGCTACACATGCTCTATGCCAGGCACGTATCCAGGGGAGGCCCATGGGGCCCGGCCCGCCCTCCCCCCCCCCCCGAAATCTTCCATTTTGCTGGGATCTCCTCTCCCCCTCACCTTAAAATCCTGGCTACGTGCCTGCTCTTAGCTTGGTGTCCACACAAAGGTAATTCACTTCTCTAACATTTTGTATTCCTTAAAAACGATCCTATACCCAGAATTGGTGCTTCATAATCTGAATCTAGACGAATTATTTTTTTTCGACCGCGGCATTAACATCTTCATTACAATAGGTATGCCAAACAGCCAAATCCGGAGTCCCAGGTTAATAGATCCTGGTGAAGAGCGCTAAAAAACGCAACAGACAGCTATAGGAAGCATTTCACCCGAGCTTGCATCGCTCCAGGCAGCTCGCCAGAAAAACGCTTAACTTGGCCTAAGTTTGGCAATTCTAAGTGTCTAACTTGGCCCTATTGAGGTTTTGGTCTAAGGCGTTAGTCAGGGCCAAAGCACTTTTCTTTGCATTTCTGGGGCTTTTCTCTGGTTCGTCGCGTAATTGCCAAAGTGTCAAACATTAGCCAAAAATGACGCACCAAAGATTTATCAGCGAAACGCATACTTCTGGCACTTGTTTGGTCATTTGGTCCCGAATATGTGAAGTTAAAACCAATCAATCAGAACTGGTCTAATTATGGCATTTCATCGGGAAGCCAGGTGGCAACCGAACACCCGGGATGTGAAGCCTAACTACGGCACTTGTTTGGCACTGTAGGGCCAAAATATCCAGTCCCTGTCCAAAGAATATCATTCTAAGTTATACCTTAGCTTTTTTTAGTTTTCAAGGCCCTAACTTACCAGACAAACCAAATGTAGCCCCGAAGAACTGTGCTACTTGGCAGTAAATGTTGTCAATGTATTTCTCTTTCCTCTTTTTTTCGCACAAACTTTGTACGAATATTCGCTGTCAGCTTCAAGCTCAAAAGCTTCTTCACTGTCCTAAAACATGAGTACAAAAAAAACGAATACAGTAAAATATAATTTCCGGGTTGCGTAACAGCCTGCAATTTGAGTTAATTGAGGACAAAATATTTTTCAGCGACATTAGATGTCGCTAATCGAAATTATATGCATATCCGAGCACAAGAAAGAACTAAACAATAAAAATACGTATGACAACATATTCCTGTCACAAATTATAAATCCTGACGCATAGAGTAGAATAACGTGATAAATTATATAAGCTTTAGTGGCTATTTTTAAATGTTCCCGGTCGCGTTTATGCTCATTAACTTGCACCTCAAAACGAATCTGGCCTAAAAATATTCGACAGCTCATTCCTATTCCTGCTCTAAAAACAACCGTCTCAAAACGCTATTTTCTTTTAATTGTTCGTGAGCATTTTTAAACAATCTTCGCGAAAAAACTTAATGAATATGGGCAGCAAAAATTAGAGCAATGTTTTAGATATGTCCTCTAAAAATAATTCAACTAGTTATTGTAGTATTTTGAGTTTAGTTATCGTACGGACACGAATTCTGAAGGAGAGAAGCGCACGCCGAACTCGGAGTGGCGAGTGCTCAGCTCGTGCATGCCAGTATCGCTTTGGAACAGTTGACCCTGGATCACCGGTGTCCTTCCCCGCCCTCGGCGGGAACCCGCGTCCTCGCGCCATATAAGGCGCCGTATAAATATAAAAGGCGAAAGCCTTATGTGTTTCATCGTTAAGTCAGCCTTTTAAGTCCTTGAGCGAACAAACGTCGGCGACACCAAATGTACGAAAAGGAGTCGGCGACACGAAAGGTTCCAAAACGAAAGGTACCAATGAAACGGCTCCAAACGTGCGTCGTCAGAGAGCGCGCTGTGTTCGGAGGTTCACTATCACGTTTACATTGGCGCTTGGCTTTCCTCTTCAAATCGTCTTAGGGATAACATAAGAGACCCTGTGAATTTTTCGTCCTGTACTCTGCTTCTTTGAAATTGCGATTTTCGCTAGCTTACATCAAATTCCCGCGCACGTTCGATGAAGACTGCGAGGCCCTTCGTGACTTCCTTGGTGGTCTGCCGTATTCCGCAGTTTTGGAACCACTGCCCAGCACCCCTCTTCGTAACATTAGTCGAAACAAAAACTGGCGCTGAGCGTGGACTAAGTATTATACGAAGCATAATATTTATTCAGGTTTGTTTATTTCAATCCCCCCAGGGCCGACGGCATTAAACAGGGGAGCGGGACGTACAAATAAATAAGGTTATATGAACGTAACTACAAAACCAAAGCACGAAGTAAGAAAATAACTTGGGCTCCGTGTTTCCCGGGGTTTATTTTCCTTCAAAGTGGAGGGATAGATTCGATGTTTATCGGTGTCTATTTTTGGTGTCAAACAAACAACTCAACTTTCTCAAAACTCATCCTAAAACATAAAAAAACAGGACACGGTCGTGGATTCCTCAGCATCCAGGGAACATGGGCGCGATCTGAATACTTGAAAAGCGTTCCGTTACCGATGAAAGAGAAATGCGAGATAAGAGAAGGACAGTTCAATAAGGACCATCAGTATACTCCGTCTCAGGAGTTGTGTGAAGCAAAGGCAAAGGCATAGGCACGGGCACATGGCTTTCAGATTTGCTTTCCTTCCGCGAGTGCTTGTGAAAGGAAGGCAAATCTGAAAGGCAAGCGCTCCCGCCTGTGCTTTTGCCTTTACTGCACGCAACTCATGAGATGGAGTATAAGAACCGTGACGAAACTTTACCCCGCTAAATTTACCGGCGAAATTACATTGACAAGACCGAATCATGTTACTTTAAGTCACGGGGTGTCAATTTCTGTGAGGTGGTTTTGAAGAAGTGGTAATTTGCACTTACCGCATATTGTGCTCCCCAATCATTTGCAACATGATGATCAAGCTCGTATAAATTTATTTTTAAAAACGCTCGCTGCGTCCTCCCGCACCAGTTTGACTGGATCCGCTGACGACGACGGGACTGAACCCCACAACAACCAATCTGAGCTCTGTGGGTGTCTACTTCCAAGCACCGCACCACCACACCACCAACGTTTTAGTTCTTTGTCGCATCGCCGTGTTGCACCAAACAGAACGAGATCGCCGAAGTCAACGCAGCGCTGTCGTGGACGTTGGCTTGTGGTTGCGCACTCACGGACCCTGTGACTCCCTTCGCTCTCCAATCACACACGACGATTACGAATGATACCTTCCGTCCTCCGGGAACATCACAGAGGCACTTCTCCGGTCTCGTCTTCGCTATGTGCTCGCAAACCGCGCAGCTTCTCGTTACAGCTCTATTCTCGTGTATCATCAAACCAAAACAATACCGGCGCCATGTTTAACGTGCGTTGTTGGTTGCCAGATCTCACCGGAAGTCAAGACGCTCAGCTCAGCAGCCAAGTCAACAAAAAAGAGCAAATCCAAGAGTGAGGGGCGGGGTGTAGTTCCTCCGCGGGGGTCGAAAGAGCGGGAATTTCAAACGTGGAGAGGTTCTGACTCCGACTAAATTACGTCCTGTGACGTAAATATTGCTAAAAAATATATATTTTTTTTCGTGGAACATTTGTTTTGTGACATGCTTGTTCCAATTAGGCTGTTTAAAAAAACACTTTTTTTTCTTTGCAGTTACCCTTTAACTTCCTTTATGAACCAGTTGAACCCCCGAAGGCCGGAACCCATTTGCGAGGAGCTAACCGAAACTCGCCTCACACTATGAACACAAAAATTAAGTTTTAGGTCATACAAAAGAAATAACAAAACAAGCTGGATTCACTGCGCATAAATCTCAAATAGTGTTTCGTTAAGGGCGTATTTGCGACTTCCGAGAAATAAATACGAAAGCATATAGCTTGTTTGTTTGTATGTTTGTTTGTGTTCCACGAACAGTGCGGAACTACCACGCCATTTTTCTTTTTAACAATGTAGATAATAAGTTTTTAATCAAACAATATGAGATGTAGATTGCGAGTAGCGACAAGGGCGCTTCAGCACACTTGTCACTACTTGCAGACGGAAGCAATTCAAAGGGCTTCACACGATCTCGTTGCTTTTACGTGATGTTCCTTGTCCTCTGATTATGTCATCCCGGGGCACTTCCCCATCACCGCCTAGAATAATTAAACCTGTGCAAAAACATTTTGACGTCGTCAGGGTAAGATGGAGCGAAGACGCAGATTAGACACGAGCGCTACGTCATTGTTCGGTCGGGCCTCGCGTCCAATCAACGCTTCGAAGGACACTCGGCATCGGGCTCGGGTCTGATTGCTGAGCTGACACCTTCCGATTGTGATGACGTTCCGTGGAGGAAGAGGAGGTCGTTCGTGGGCCTTGATTATTCGAGATGGTTTAACTTCTTCACCAAACATTACAACAACAACAAAAACAATAAAATCCGGTCACATCGTAGCCTTTTTCTGAAAGGGTATAACAAGTGAGTCGTATCTATATATTTATATGTATAAGAGGAACTGTAAGAAGACAAGTAATCAGAAAAGAAAAGGTAAGTGAAAAAAGCTTTAAAAGAAAAACGTGAGCTGGAGAGTTCCCCAGATATGGACTCGTTTGCCTCCGGGAGTCAGAGTAACGGGCGAGAAAGGCGACGGGGATTTGGCGGTGTGAAAAGACGGAGACGAAAAAGAAGACAGGACGAACGGACGGGTCAACGAACCCAGGAAGGAGTTGTGAAAAGCCCGGTTCTTATACCAGGGCCAGCTAGAAGATCGATGACCGTATCAAACGTTCCCCCGGTTGGGTGGGCCCGGGGCTGGCACGCCCTAATCCCGAGACTGGGGACCGAACCCCTCTCCCCCTCCCCCGCCCTCCCTTTTAGAAAAAGAACCAAAAAAGGGTGGGGGAGGATGAGAGGGGGAGTTCAGGTTGTCATTGGAAGAGCAGCCGTCCGTGTCCAGGGGCTTCCCCGGCGGATCAAAAACAAATCATAATCTGTCTTTGCTTTCTTCATCGAAGCTCAGAAACGTGACGTTGCGGGATTTCGTCACGTACGCCTTCCCGTAATCACAGACGGCTGCTTAGGAGGAAGCTATGCGGAGAGAAACTGCGGGAGAGGAGCTAGGAGATGAGAGCGCGCGGGAACGTCGGAGCGCCGACCTCTGATTGGAAGGATTACGGGGTAGATGCAAAGGCCACACTCGTAGACAACTGTATGTGTCTATGCAGTCAAATACCGGGGCGCGTGCTTGATCGCCGAGTAAAGCTCTACACGCGCACTCCTCCTCTCGTCGAAAATGCTACAGAATGTTTGTCCGCGTGTATTGGCGACTCCAGCAAGACGGACGGCACCTAGTGGGAAAACGTTGAAATAAACGAAACAGGTCCTTTCCCGATTTCCGCTCGTCCCTTGTCTCTTCCGTGATTACATGTTGTCGCGGTTGGCGCGATGGGACGGCTTTTCCGGTGACTATGTTGTTACTGTCGTAAAAGCGTGTTGCCCAGGTTGCTCTGCACGCAACCTACACAATCGCGTGAACCAGACATTCACGCTCATCAACGTTCATCAGCACCTCACGTCCTTTCATCGCTTCCCCAAAAAAGGTCAAGCCTCTGGAAGCTCACTTACGCCTACCACATCGGCGCAGGCTTAAAACGAAGTGAATAAAAATCGGGCCACACCATTTTGAGTCTAATGCTTGCCTGCTAAAACCCGAGCGTTGTGCGTCGAGCTCGCACATAGCGCTGCACGACCTGTCTGAGACCGCCATATCTGCCCGATAGTCGAGACACCTGTAGGGCACTGGAGTCACGAATAGCTGCCTTCGTCTCTACCGTGGTGTAATAGATATCTGGGTGTGGACACTGCGCGCGTCGCAGCTGCCAGGTAAAATCCTCTTCTCGCTTTGATTGCAAGCGGCACTACCAGGTGACTCTTCGATAGAGTCAGTGACAGATTCCCACGGAGCGAGTACACGATTGACTCTTCTCCACTTTTCTACCTTCTCAACGCTAACAACAACTCTTCGATAATCGGAAAATGGTTGCTTGTGGCGGTCCCGGTTATCCATATGTTCCTCTATGGGAGACATGCTTGTTTTTAGAGTCGTTTTCTGGATGTGCCGCGTCACGTAGAACTTGGCATTTGCGCTTCCCGTGTTGCTTAGACACAACATCATCGTTGAGCTTAGTTTTGTGCCTCAATGGCGGCAGGAACAGTTTTAGGGACGGATTAAGGCGAAGAAATCTCTGTCACGAGGCACTTGTTTGTTTGTGTTGTTTTTGTTTATTTTTTCCTCAGTTGCGCCGTCTGACCGGCGGAGGCACTGTCGGAATAAGCTACTAGAGCGCGCTAATAGGACATTATCTGGTGGATTGCTTCGCAACGTTCGCCGTATGTCTGTCCGCACATATATATTTGTTTGGAGTGTCACAAAAAACTTGCGCCAAAATTTAAAAACAAAAAGAAAACGGAGCGTGTTGCGGAAATAATAGTTGGTGTTGTGTGGATATTTATACAGCGTGTAGTTGGTCAGCCATTTCAAAGTTGCGACGAGTCACTCGCTGAAGATGATTAATTTAGCCAGTGCAGTACAACCACTGGCCTGCGGGTCTTTAACGTGCACCACGCAGTAGTGATACACGACCGCACGCCGGTACGATGCTCATCCAGATCCGGAGCAGGCCGGGGTGGGGATTGAGACCAGGATCCCTAGCTGGGTTCTGCAGCGTGAGCTTTGGCTCCACGTGCTCCGAGCTGATGTGCGCTAGACCACTCGGCCACCGATTTCCCCGCTCTGCGGTTTTTAAACCCACTGTATCTTGTTAACAAAACGTCCTAAAAAAGTGTCCGAATTTCTTTTTTTTTTTTTTTTTTAGCTTGCCCATTTATTTACATGATTAAGACTTATTAGCTAACTTTTTAATTATTAGTTTCGAGGTATGGATTGGAAAGTTGTAGAAGCGCATGAAGAAACTCAAATCATTGGTGTCTGTTGCATGATGCGCTTTGCGCGCATCATTTAACACAAGAGCAATATCTCGGACAGCGTGCCAGTGATTAGATGGACTTTTGAGAGCGCTGCAAGTCACGTAGACCTTTCTTTATATTTCGCGGGCTTTCCTTTTAGGCTAATACGGCAAAGTGCGCAAAATGTATCATGTAGAAAACACCACAGTTCGGTCTTTCTTAATACGCTCTACAACGTTTCGATTCACACCTTGCCCTTAAAGGGGAACGGGAACAGAAATGATGCTGAGCACAGAGTTGATCCACTTTTTCAATTCAAAGTCGGCCAGCGAGGAGTGCAATGCGCATCGCGCTCGGGACGTCATAGTTTCTGCCAGGGTGTCGAACCGAAATTTTTATCGGTTCGGTTCCGGTTCGGAGTTCACGGCTTTTGGTTCAGCTCCGGTTCAGTTCCGGGGAGCAAACAATAACGGTTCGAACCGGTTTGAACCGGTTCGAACCGGTTTGAACCG
>JAZHYW010069759.1:0-39182 GCA_037355805.1 Ixodes ricinus
TGTGTCCCTCCTCGTGCTTACCGCGAGCGCGTGTATTATTTTTTTTTAAATATTATTGTTATTCTTAGCATTTCCACGATCGATCCAAGCGGACAAGGTTTCTTTATTTGCTTTTCATCGCTTAATGTTGCTGTAGAGGTAAAATAAGCGGAGTCAGTGAATTGACGTGATCGACTACAATGCCTAGAAGGTGCTGTGGAGGGACTGTTCCGGTATTTCAGCAACTGAAGAAGAGATCACACTGCATGTATTTCCGAGAGACATACATCAGCCGCAAATGCACCTAGTAAACAAGTTCTACTCATGTTCTAGACAAAATACGTACTTTGTGCTCGACGTTTACTTGTACTTGGTACACAAACCAGTTCGTATTCTTTAGACGGCAGGCATCTTTAGCCTGGAGAGTATCCGATGATTCATCGACCTCGGTTGTCTGAACCTTTAGCAATGCGATCGGGCGTGTCGTATGCTAGCAATCCTAATTTCTGCGAGCGTTCTAAAATTTTGTTTCAAAACTTGGCAGCTTGTTTTGCGCCCAGTAAAGCCCTGTATGATCGGACTGACGGCATGCAAGCGTACACTGGCTTCTACTCGCAACGCTTTCATCATTGACCTCCATCACGTCGATCCACTGACTCTTCGCCCTCAAATTTTACAGCACGCAAACTAACCAACGGTGCAGCGATAAGAGCTAGTGGAACTGAAACTTCGTTTTCTACGAAGTTTCAGTTCAAAAAAATCTTAGGCACGGTCGCGGAGAGCACGAGGAGTGAAACTCACGTGACTTCCGGTAAACCCACTTTTAGTGACGTAGGTCGATGCCTCCTTTCTGACCGCCCCGACACCTTGTGGTACACTGTTACGTCACAGCGCACGGCGGAACTTTGAGTTGGGCCTCGTATTTCTATTTTTTTATAAAGAAAGTACGCAACTCTATAGTGAAACAATTTTTTTGTGATGTCCTGATTAGCCATTTCAACGCCTAGCGTCATTTTCATTCAAATAAAAAAAGGTCATCAGAAGCCGTGCTGCGGAAACGAGGACAGCAGAACGAATATATGCCTAATTTCGTTTTGCGATCTTGAAGTTTTAACGCAAACACCGTTCTATGAGCATTACGTGGTTATACAGGCGCTTGGAAGCACCACCAGAAGTACAGGGCTCACATGTGAAGTCGATCAACCAGCACGCAGAGTGACACCGTAATGGTAGCTGGCACCGTGCTCGCAAACTCACCCCCCAAAAAAATTAGTCGTTAGTTGTTTAGACAGCAGGAGTTTAGTCTGCCAGAGCATGGCGATATTGTTACCCAGTGTAGACGAGACAATTAGCCTGTGAAGTACGACAGCTAGCCTTGCGTGTTTAACAGGCGTCGCGCAGTACTGATGCACGACCACACGTCGATACGATGTTCATCCTAATCAAAACGGAAAACTACTTACACCGGTCGCACGAACGGCTTGCTCGAACGACTAAGTTGAAGAGGAGAAAGACAGCAAAGTACCGTTGAAAGACAATTCAAACAAAGAAACGACACAAAAAGACAACGGGATACTTCCTACTGCTATAATACGCACGCACAAAAAAAAACATTTTCTTCAAGCAGCGTCTGGAGCTCTGGGCGACTGGCGTTCCAGTGACCGACGCCGCAGTGTCGCGCTCGTCGCCCGCGGCTCGCCTCTCAGTGTTTCCAGATTTTGCCACCGCGGAACAAAAGTGCCCAGAGTCGTTAACTTTTATTGCGAATGCATTAAATGTCTAGAATGGACAGTTGGGCTAGTTGGTATACATTCATAATGAAAAACAGCGCGAAACACAAAGACGCAGAGGAGAGAAATACACACAGAACAGCGACTTGTCCTCTGTGTATTTCTCTCCTCTGTGTCCTTGTTTATCGCGCTTTTTTCATCATTAACTGACCCATGAAGCGAACAGTCGCTCTCAGCTTTTAAAGCCGTGCCAATTGGCACCTAAATTCCCTTGTCCAGTGAAGCAACAATTCGGTTATGTATGTTTATACAGCCTAGAACTTGGTCTGCCTCAACGGGCGACGAGTCTCCCAGCTGTAGATGAGAAACTTAGCCAGAGCAGTACAACCGCTAGCCTGGGGTCTTTAACGTGCATTACGCAGTAGTGATACATGACCGCACGCCGGTACGATGCTCATCCAGATTGAAACGGGAAGAGGTGGGGATTGAGCCCAGGATCCTGGGTTTTGCAGCGCGAGCTTTTGCTCCACGTGCTCCGAGCTCGTGTGCGCTAGCCCACTCAGCCACCAATCCCCCTGTCCAGTGAGGGGGGGGGATATTTATACATCGTGTAGTTGGTCAGCCATTTAAAGTTGAGACGAGTCACTCGCTGTAGATGAGCAATTTAGCCAGTGCAGTACATACGCTAGCCTGGGGTCTTTAACGTGCACCACGCAGTAGTGATACACGACCGCACGAATGGAGCGAAGCCTGTAGTCTGTAGGAGTGAATTGATGGATAAATTCCCATTGGCTGCGTGTAAGCGTGCCCCGTGGCTCGCACTCGGCCGCCACTCTCGTGTGACGCGTTGCCGGGGCTGCGGCCGCTGCTGCTCTTCTCGGCGCCGAAAAACATTGCGGCGCCTGAAGCCTCTATATCGTCGGCGGCCGCAACATCGGCATTAGCGAAACGTGGTCATCCACGCCAGTACACCGCAGACGAACTAAGGCAGCGGAACAACGACATTCATACTTTCGCATTCACAACTATAAGTACTTAGGTGTCCTCGGTTTTAAGGTTGTTTCTGCCGGTATTGTGTTCGGTGTGTGTTTGTTTTTATTTTAATATTTATGTTTTGTTTGTTCTTTTCCTTCAGGAATACCGCTTAGAAGGAAGAAAGAAAACACACACGCACGCACACACAGCGCGCACGCGCACGCGCACGCGCACACACACACACACACACACACACACACACACACGCACACGCACACGCACACACACACACACACACACACACACACACACACACACACACACACACAAAGAATAGTGATTTAGCCTCTCGGCATAGTTAGATATACTCCGTTTCACCTCACGATGTACCGCGACGGAAGCTACACGAGCCAATCCATAGTTCGTAGCTTGTCTCATGACTTCGCGCTTTCCGCGACGCTCCGCCCAACCGGAAGGACACGTGACACCCTCCGAGCTATGAATTGGCCCCGGTGGCTCGTAGCGTGAAACAAAGTGTAGAAGAGTCCGCAAACACGTACGTGTTACCGGAAAAAATAAGTAAATATTGTTACTCGTTAATCGCTCAGAAAGTAACTAAACACGTTACTTGTTACCGATCTTCAAAAGGAACGCGTTACTTTACCTCAAATCTAACGAGTTACTATTCTTGTTACTTTGATGACCAAATACGCAACTCCTTTTGTTTCTTGATTTATTTTTTCCTTTTAGTAGACGTTGCACTTGAACCACTAGCTGCCTCTTAGTTTTCATCGGTTATGTTTCCCGCTTCCTTGCGGATACATCTCCGTCGATGCTGAAGAGTCCTTCTACTGACGCGCTCGAAGGAACGGCAGTGTTGTGCTCCAGGAAGATCGTGAATCTGGGATTCCCCTCTTTCTTTTGCTCTCTCTGCTTCTAAATATCCAAGTTGACAATGGGATATGTGCCTTCCCGTGTTGGCATCCTCCGGGTTTACATTCGGTCAGTACACTGTTCTAGAAGGTTCAACCATCAAAACTTATCTGTTCACCGGGTGAAGGACATTCCCAGCTGTAGAGCTCGACCGACGAGTTCAGCGATAAACGTTGCTATACTGTTACACGGTTCAGTAGTTTTTCAGGTTGCCATCTGCCTTTGTAGCAATAGAAGCCTACTCAGGTTAGAAATAAAACGAGACTGTGTAAATGGTGTTGTACACGTTACTTTTCAAAAGTAACGAAATACCGTTATCCGTTACTTGGCCTTAAAAGTAACGAAGTGCGTTACTCGTTCCTTTTCTAGAAAAGTAACTAAATACGTTACTTGTAACAGAAAAAGTAACTAGGTTGAAGTATAATTCTTTACTAGTAACGTGTTGCGTACATGTCTGAGTGTACGCATCCACACCGACTCGCCGTCGCCATTTCGTGCTGCACATAGATGTGAAATACGCTTATTTGTTTCACTATTACGGAGCTGTCTCCATGTCGTCGCCGCCATTTGTTGAGTCAAAACTGAGGCGCTGACGCCACCGTTGCGAATATTTAATTAAATTCGCGCCACCACCCGCAAGAAGGCACGGCTAATATTTTATTACGGTGAACCGTTGCCCAACTGGTAACCGCACATGAGATTGTAGTGCTGCTCCGATTCGGGTTCAATGTCGAATGTTTGATGGCGGTTACAGTTTTGTTCCGGTTCAGCCAAAAACAACAGTTTTGCTCCGGTTTCCGGTTCGGGTTCGGTTCGACACCATGGTTAAAAAAATCGCGCATCATCACAACAGCCTCTTTGACGGGTCTCACGGCGCCAGGAACGACGCCTTGTCCGTCTACAACTATTCTGTTTTGGTTGCTTCACCGAGGCAACCGCGGCGCCATTTTCATCCGCAAAGGAGCATAAGCCAGAGAGACAATGAAGCCGTCAGTCACCTCCAGTGCAATGATGCCGTTTCAAGTGCAACTTACCGTGCTAGCAAATTGCGCCATCAGCCCGTATAGCCCTAGATAAAAATTTACACAGTCGCATAAGTAGCGAACCCATTCCATTCCCACTCCATTCCGGGGTCGCGAAAGTGCGGAATGATTCCGGAATCATTCCAACTCCGGAGTGGCAACTGCGCAGCACTGGTGAGAACGGTAGTCTCGCTTGCAGAACGATAGAATCGCTGTTTGCTCGGAACGGAAGCGACTTACGCCTGTCAGGCACTTCCCAGCGATAAAACGCGGCGTTCCCCATACCCCTCGGAATCCACGTCTTTTCCTACGACCCGCTTTACAATTTGTATACCGGATGTATAATTTTAATTCAAACATATTTATTCAAATGCGAAGAAAAGGGGAAGCGCGCTGTTACGCTAAAGTAACCACTCGTGCAATATAGGCACAAGGTTGCCAGTGCGAAAACGCGGTTGATAAAAGTATCATCCGCGTAACACGCTTCCCAGGCGCTCCAAATCTTTTAAAAGTCAACCGAGTTAGTGGTATTCGATGACGCTCAACACTTTTCTAATTGGAATCATAATACTTTTACAAATTAAAAAGATAATTTAAAAATTTGGCATAGTTTTCCGACGTTTTGTGACAATTAGACGACTGTACTATGTTTCCCTAGTCTTATGGCTCACTCGTACAAACCGAATTAGTGTAAATTTCATTGATATAAAAAAGTACTAGGTCCTGAAAATCAAAAACCCTCTAAAGAATGAATACAATATTGCTGCACGGGAGTGATTTTCTCAGAATATTGTGCATACTCAGACTTTAGGTAGAACCAAAAAATGCGCCAAATGAACCTTTACCACGTATTAGACAGGACATCGAATCGCTCCGCCAACGAACCAGGAAAGGCAGTAGATATCACGAGTTATGTGACGTCAGCGCAACCTGCACCCTGCGTATAGCGGACTATTTGCGCATGGCGGAGGAACAGGAGAACTCCGCGACGGATGTTGGGACGTCTACAGCCCGCGAAACTCTGTCCGCAGCTCTAGCACTCACTCACACGGACGGCGGGAGTGGCGGTATGGTGCCTGGATCGCGTCTCCGACTCGTGTGTTTAGCGTCTTATGCTGCCCATACATCAAACGTGGTCCCGAAGTGGCAACAAATGACGTCACACAAGCCGGCGTGTCATGCTGTTGCCTGTCGCGATCCTGGCGGATAGCCAAAGAAATGCTAGTGAAAAGCGCGGGCGAACGCGAGTGTCGCTGTCGTCACGCGGTCCCAGGCGTCTCAACTTCCGGCTGCTATAGCTTCCGTGGACTGTCACAGTGCAGAGCGACCTGCAGCAGAACAGGCGTCTGCCATATACATCACAGCTGTTGGGACGCCGCCAGGATCGCGACCGGCGACAGCATGACACGTCTATGACGTCATCAGGCGGAAATCGAGGGACCACTTTTTTGGACGCGGTAAACACACCAGTCGGAGACGCGTTCCAGTCACCATAGTGGCGGGGAGCCGCGAGGAATATCAGTGTTACCAGACGACTTTAGCGGTCGCACTCTCGACAAGAACGCGGCGGTATGCCGTTATGGCAGCAGCGCTGCTAGAAACGGACGACGATGACATTCTACCTGCTAAAAGAACGTGCTAAGTTTAAGATTGAATGCAGAAGAAAAAAACTTGGGATACAAAATGTTGTACGGGGAGCTTCTTGAAAGCGATGACACCGCCGAGTAGCGAAGACTCCTTTGGGTGTCCTATGACGTCTTCTTCGAAACACTGGCCGCGTCCGTCCGCGAATACAGAAGCAGACAACAAACATGAGGCGTCTTCTGAGGTTCTGATAGTGTTTTTAACGTTAGCAGCCGCAAAACGCATATATGCATTAAACAAAGATGTCACTCACCCACTGTGTCGGCGCAAATTACAGCACCGCGATCATTTCTCCGTCAATATTTTCCCATATCGACGCCTTGATGTTTGTTTTCGAGTGGAAATCGCTGCTTGTGTCCCACAACACCTGGAACTCTTCAACCAGGAAGGGAAAAATATTTTGGCGTCGTCATTCAACTACCATTTCACGTATAGACTACAACAACAGGAACAACAGTAATGGCGCAGGCGATTCCGAAACACTCCGAAGAGCACAAAATAAGCGCAGAGTCCCCCGTGGCCAGCTCCACCTGCTCGCTAGGCGCAGCGAGCAGCGTCACCTGCTTGGTGCGTCTAGCTAGAGATAGCTCCACGTGTTACAACCATCGCTAACTCGGTTGTCTGCAAACAAGTTCGCCGTTAACCCTGGAATGTTTGTTGGTCTTATTTCTAGCAGAAAAGCAGCTACGCCTTGAACTTTTACCAGGTGAACTTCACTATCTAAATGCACATTTGGTGGAGGTTTGAGATTTTTATGTGAAGGCATCAATTTTCCCAGCTCGTTTTGGAGCGAAGGGATTCCCTGTGGGAACCCTATATTTCTGGGGGTTTTCTTTTTTTGTATCCTTGAAGGGCTTGATTATATGCGTGTACATTTATTACAAGCAAGGGCCCAGTGAGTCTAGAGCGCTGTTTTTGAAGACAGAGGGCCGTGCTTGTGCCTCAACTTGGATTCTTTCTTGCCGCCTCGCGCAGATCCGGGAGGACTGGAAGTACGTGGCCATGGTGATCGACCGGCTGCAGCTGTACATCTTCTTCGCCGTCACGACGGCCGGCACGATCGGCATTCTGCTGGACGCGCCACACATCTTCCAGTACGTGGACCAGGACAAGGTCATCGAGATCCACCGCGGCAAGCCCACGTGAGGCCCCCAGCGAGTAACCCACAAGCATCTATACGTAAACACAGGCCAGTATACTCAGCTGTACATACCTAGGTCTAGGCGGACTGCTCTTCCCTCGGGTGCCACCGTCTCGGGGCCAGCGGCGGGGCCCCCGGGGGCCCCGCCCGGGGCCCCGCCAGCTGCGACTTTCGGGCCACCTCTCAAAGTATCTGGAAGTTGCCACTGTTTGCTCAAGACTGTGCCCCCTGCCGCCAGCGACATCCGCGGCCGGGCATCGGGAACGAGCCGCCGCCGCCGAAGCTGCCGCTCCTGCCCAAGGAGCACGCATGGGGCTCATGCAACCACAACTCTTTGTACCGTCGTCGGGAGGCGCGCCCCGGTCGCCGTGGGGGCGGCCTCCGGAGGCCCCCACCCAGCACGCCGCCCCCGGCGTGGACGACAGCAAGCTCAACTAGAGTATGTTTGCATCCGTTTGGAAGACGAGTAAACATGTTTGTTCTCTCAGCGTCCCTTCCTTCACTGGCTGAGCCTAGGTTGAAGAGAGGACAACTCAAACCGTGGACAGCGTTTGCAATTTAATGGTGGGCGTCTCCATGCGCAGATTGGGTGCATGTGCACATGCGCGCGTTGTCGAGTGGCGAGGAGGATCCTAGTGTGGACAAGCCAAATACTTTACTAGAGAATACACCTTACTCCGGGGATATCCAATGGCCTTCGCAATAAAGAGCTTTAGGAGATCGTTCCGATACCTCCGATACCCCCGATAACGGTGCCCGATAACGATACGATGCATGCGCAAAGGCAGCGCGGAGTATAGGGTATAGTTACCGAAGTCATCGAAACGATCTACTAAAACTCACAAATGACAGCTTTTCTGTTGTAGGGACGACTCAACACAAACAGCTCCGGGGTTTCCCCTATGAATTTGGAGCAATGGCTGCCGCCATCTATCGTCGTGGATCAACCTACAATACAACAGAGAAAGACGTCTCTGCTGTCTTGGCAAACCCGGTATCCCGGTACGTCACCGGGAGCCCCTCTCTCGGCAAAGCGTCAAAGCGCGATGCGCATGCGTTCTCTTGAAAGCTGGCTGTCCCCACCGCTTGGGGTGGATTTGAAGTTGTAGGCGCGCTGTCGAGTGCAAATGAGCCGAGTAGTATGTATCCCCCTGGTAAAGTATCTGGAGAAGCCGAGTAAAAGCTTGGAGACGCTTGCAGATGATCGACGCTTTCGCTTCCTCCTCGCAGCTTGTATTGCAAATGCGGCCCATAAACCACGTGACCCTGATCGAGAAGTTGGAAACACTCTTAAATCTAGGCACACCACCTACACTGCTCGCGCTGCGACGCGACACGAGGCACACCGTTAGGTGCAGGGTGCCAGCGGCCTTTGCTGCGGATAAAAGGTAAGGTGCTCGTCGCGAGGCTGCAGCGGCTCTTCAACGTGTTGCCGCCCTTCCCGACGCAAGCGGAATCAGCGGCTCCCGTCCATCTGCTTCAGGTAACTGCCTCAAGCATACGATTGACAAACGGGAATGTTTTAAGAAGACAAGAGAGGAGGCAACGGTTCTAAAGCGGAAAGTGCGTGAACTTTTTGCTGAAAATGAGAAAACTGATAAGGGAGGTTTCCGTTCTTCATCCGCGTCAACGTTTCTACAATCACAGAGAGTGAGACCGGCAGGGCGTCCCTTTCGGACGCCCAACCCCCAGCACGGCCAAGTTGTCTTTCGACGTGCTTGGGCTGTACTTACACCCTCGAACCCCAAAAAACGCTGAAGCGTTATCTAAGGCGAGAAGCTCGCACTGGAGGCGGAACAATCGAATCTCCTCCCTGCTGTTTTCATCTCGTCAGTGACAATAGGCAGGATTCACTGGCGGCCATAGCTGTGCGCGCGAATAGTGAGCGGCTGCTGATGGTGAGCTTCCGCAGTTCTTTTACAACGTGGATTCCGCTCCATCAAGATTGCCGGTCATGGCAGCCTATACTAATGTGATCTCGTTCTGAGCATGCGCTCTAAACAGCGCCTTCAAATATGACGTCCAGAGAATACCCTCTAAAGACCTTTCCGGAATAAAGGCTTCTGGCCGGTGCCATGTTCAGAGTTGGTGCGTCTGGAGCTAGCGTGCTTTGCTCGCTTTCCAAAGCCACGAACACGCGCGTGCTAGTCTATGGAGATCGGCTGTATAGTTGTAAACATTGGAATGGTGTATTGTGGTGTATAGTATCCCAGTGGCTGCTCTCTCTTTGTTCTATTGGCGACGTGCGCGACCAAAAGCGCAGCTGCGATCGGCCTTCTACAATTGGCCAAACACTCACTATGGCGTCTTTAGGTAGGATTATTTCAGCTCTTATCGACAGAAATAAGAGCAAAGTCGGGCTCAACTCCGACGGCGTCGATTTAGGAACGTGATGACTAGGCTTCCACCGCGTTCTTTACACAACATCGAGCTTGTCGCTCGCTTCCAATAATATTGATTACGACGTCAGTGGTAGGAACCATAAGGCCACACAACCGGAGCATCTCGTCACCAATAGTCACTGACGTAATGAGAGCCAGAGAGAAGAGTTTAGGTTGTCCCGCCTCCAGCACTAGTCATCGACCTTCGACAACTCTTCGGTGTCTCGTGAGCCTCGAGCGTGCACGCGCATCCAAAGCACGACGGAAGGCAACAGTCGCGTGCTGGAGACCGGGCGTTCCAAAGAGAGGCCTTGCCGTTCTTATCTTGTCAGTGACTACCTAGTTATTTAGTTCTCAGAACAAGACATTTGACGTCCTTACATAGTTAATGTTACACACAATCAACATCACTATATATACGCAATCTAAGAAAAGGGTGTAGCCATTACACCCCTTGTGGGGTATAAGACACCCCAAAACTACAGTTCGATGTACAAAGTACTGATGTCGAACTGACGTCCCCAACTTTTATGGGAGGCTTGATTACGGTGTGACATAAAATGTTAAACAGCTAAAGTGTATATAAAAGACTACAAAAAACAAAAACAAAAAACACAAAGGTTTTGCAGTAAGGCCAAGAAAACCCCGATTTTTTTTTTGTAGTCAGTCACACGTACTGTACATTAACTATTTAAATAAGTTGTATCACACGTCTATCAAGTCGCTCGTGAAAGTTGGTACCGTCGGTTCAACGACAGTGCGCTGTACGTCAAACTGAAGTTTTGGGGTGAATTTATGTGGAAAGGGGTGTAAGAATAAAACCCTGTTTTTTTCAGTGGACGGGGAGATTGTTTTATTCTACACCGATTTTCTAACAAAAGGGGTTGACCCTTACCAAGCTCACACCATCTTTGGTGCGTGTTTATCGGCTCGGCGATTTTTGGATAAAAGATAATGGCTATGATGAGTATGGCAATTAACTATGAGACCTGATAATTGACTTTTCACTTGTTTCATAGTTCTCGTTGGCCTTGCAGTTGTGAAGGTGGTCACATTACAGGTTAAACTAATTTATGGAATAATAAAGAATAAATAAAAAAGGCCTTGGGATTTTTTTGCTTTCTGATCTACCAACTGGATGCAGAAGGAGCGCCGAAAACTCTGTCTGCAGCGAGACAGTGAAGAGTGCCACACTCGTGACAAGCTCGTCGTCGTTATCTTGGTAGGGGGTCATAGGTGGGAGCACCAAGGAGAGACTTCGGGGTAACGACAACGAGCCCGTTATGAGTCGTACGTCACTCTTCAACGGAGTATTGTGATGAGAGCTTCCGGCGCTCATTCTAAATACTGAACTAGTGCATCTCACCCCGCAAAAATCCAATGACCTTGGCGCAGAGATTTTGCCTAGTAAGATCGGCTGGACGCGCGCAGCGTCTGGGTTTTAAATTGAGAGGAGTGACTGTCGCTATCTATCGTCGTGAACAGCCTTCGAGACAGCGGTGACAGCCGTCTCTGCTGTCCTGGCAAATCCGGTATCTCGGTGCGTTGGCGGAAGCCCTCTTTCATGGTGCAGCGCTAAAATGCGACATGGCGGACAACGTGATGCGCAAACATTCTTTTGGAAGCGACCTTTCCCCACTACTAGAGGGGCTAATTTGGTGCTGTATGCGCGCTGCCACATGAAAATGAGCGGAGTAGAATGTATTCCCCTATATTCGTTATCAGATAAATAAAATAAAATAAATCAAGTTTCATACGATGCCCGAAGGAGTTTTTAAAAGATTCGGCTGTCCGGGAAATAAACGATGTTCTTGACGTCGGAAACCAGCACGTTCTGATGAAATAACAAATAATTTATCTTAAGTGTTCATATAAAAACCTTATTTCACAGCATGAAAAAAAAGTTAGTAATGCTCCACAAATCTTTTTTATTGGGGTTTTTCGAGGTGTTTACGAGTGTAGTAATGTACTTGGTCATTCTGTGCCTAGTTTTGAAACTGGAAGAAAGAAAAACGTGAACAATGATTCTCGAAGATCTTGAAGCCCGTGGCCTTTTTTCAGATTCTATGAACTGGTTTACTCTCTTACAAGGACTGTCTTCAAAACTGCAATTTCAACTTTTTTTTTCGCACCCCCCCCCCATAAAACAAGTTTTAAAACGTTAATTAGCCCATTTTAATGCATTGCTCAACTATACTGGGTTTAAACTGAGACTTGAAGCTCCGCCTCCAGCGAGAGCTCCCTGCCTTCCGCAGTGCTTTGGTTGCGCGTGCCTGCGCGTTCCCACTTGTGTTAGCAAGGGCAGGAAGCTCGCGCTGAAGGCGTAGCTTCTAGTAACGTCACGCTTGTTTCCCCATCTAATGTCTACCGAGATCGCTACACATGCTCTATGCCAGGCACGTATCCAGGGGAGGCCCATGGGGCCCGGCCCGCCCTCCCCCCCCCCCCCCGAAATCTTCCATTTTGCTGGGATCTCCTCTCCCCCTCACCTTAAAATCCTGGCTACGTGCCTGCTCTTAGCTTGGTGTCCACACAAAGGTAATTCACTTCTCTAACATTTTGTATTCCTTAAAAACGATCCTATACCCAGAATTGGTGCTTCATAATCTGAATCTAGACGAATTATTTTTTTTCGACCGCGGCATTAACATCTTCATTACAATAGGTATGCCAAACAGCCAAATCCGGAGTCCCAGGTTAATAGATCCTGGTGAAGAGCGCTAAAAAACGCAACAGACAGCTATAGGAAGCATTTCACCCGAGCTTGCATCGCTCCAGGCAGCTCGCCAGAAAAACGCTTAACTTGGCCTAAGTTTGGCAATTCTAAGTGTCTAACTTGGCCCTATTAAGGTTTTGGTCTAAGGCGTTAGTCAGGGCCAAAGCACTTTTCTTTGCATTTCTGGGGCTTTTCTCTGGTTCGTCGCGTAATTGCCAAAGTGTCAAACATTAGCCAAAAATGACGCACCAAAGATTTATCAGCGAAACGCATACTTCTGGCACTTGTTTGGTCATTTGGTCCCGAATATGTGAAGTTAAAACCAATCAATCAGAACTGGTCTAATTATGGCATTTCATCGGGAAGCCAGGTGGCAACCGAACACCCGGGATGTGAAGCCTAACTACGGCACTTGTTTGGCACTGTAGGGCCAAAATATCCAGTCCCTGTCCAAAGAATATCATTCTAAGTTATACCTTAGCTTTTTTTAGTTTTCAAGGCCCTAACTTACCAGACAAACCAAATGTAGCCCCGAAGAACTGTGCTACTTGGCAGTAAATGTTGTCAATGTATTTCTCTTTCCTCTTTTTTTCGCACAAACTTTGTACGAATATTCGCTGTCAGCTTCAAGCTCAAAAGCTTCTTCACTGTCCTAAAACATGAGTACAAAAAAAAAACGAATACAGTAAAATATAATTTCCGGGTTGCGTAACAGCCTGCAATTTGAGTTAATTGAGGACAAAATATTTTTCAGCGACATTAGATGTCGCTAATCGAAATTATATGCATATCCGAGCACAAGAAAGAACTAAACAATAAAAATACGTATGACAACATATTCCTGTCACAAATTATAAATCCTGACGCATAGAGTAGAATAACGTGATAAATTATATAAGCTTTAGTGGCTATTTTTAAATGTTCCCGGTCGCGTTTATGCTCATTAACTTGCACCTCAAAACGAATCTGGCCTAAAAATATTCGACAGCTCATTCCTATTCCTGCTCTAAAAACAACCGTCTCAAAACGCTATTTTCTTTTAATTGTTCGTGAGCATTTTTAAACAATCTTCGCGAAAAAACTTAATGAATATGGGCAGCAAAAATTAGAGCAATGTTTTAGATATGTCCTCTAAAAATAATTCAACTAGTTATTGTAGTATTTTGAGTTTAGTTATCGTACGGACACGAATTCTGAAGGAGAGAAGCGCACGCCGAACTCGGAGTGGCGAGTGCTCAGCTCGTGCATGCCAGTATCGCTTTGGAACAGTTGACCCTGGATCACCGGTGTCCTTCCCCGCCCTCGGCGGGAACCCGCGTCCTCGCGCCATATAAGGCGCCGTATAAATATAAAAGGCGAAAGCCTTATGTGTTTCATCGTTAAGTCAGCCTTTTAAGTCCTTGAGCGAACAAACGTCGGCGACACCAAATGTACGAAAAGGAGTCGGCGACACGAAAGGTTCCAAAACGAAAGGTACCAATGAAACGGCTCCAAACGTGCGTCGTCAGAGAGCGCGCTGTGTTCGGAGGTTCACTATCACGTTTACATTGGCGCTTGGCTTTCCTCTTCAAATCGTCTTAGGGATAACATAAGAGACCCTGTGAATTTTTCGTCCTGTACTCTGCTTCTTTGAAATTGCGATTTTCGCTAGCTTACATCAAATTCCCGCGCACGTTCGATGAAGACTGCGAGGCCCTTCGTGACTTCCTTGGTGGTCTGCCGTATTCCGCAGTTTTGGAACCACTGCCCAGCACCCCTCTTCGTAACATTAGTCGAAACAAAAACTGGCGCTGAGCGTGGACTAAGTATTATACGAAGCATAATATTTATTCAGGTTTGTTTATTTCAATCCCCCCAGGGCCGACGGCATTAAACAGGGGAGCGGGACGTACAAATAAATAAGGTTATATGAACGTAACTACAAAACCAAAGCACGAAGTAAGAAAATAACTTGGGCTCCGTGTTTCCCGGGGTTTATTTTCCTTCAAAGTGGAGGGATAGATTCGATGTTTATCGGTGTCTATTTTTGGTGTCAAACAAACAACTCAACTTTCTCAAAACTCATCCTAAAACATAAAAAAACAGGACACGGTCGTGGATTCCTCAGCATCCAGGGAACATGGGCGCGATCTGAATACTTGAAAAGCGTTCCGTTACCGATGAAAGAGAAATGCGAGATAAGAGAAGGACAGTTCAATAAGGACCATCAGTATACTCCGTCTCAGGAGTTGTGTGAAGCAAAGGCAAAGGCATAGGCACGGGCACATGGCTTTCAGATTTGCTTTCCTTCCGCGAGTGCTTGTGAAAGGAAGGCAAATCTGAAAGGCAAGCGCTCCCGCCTGTGCTTTTGCCTTTACTGCACGCAACTCATGAGATGGAGTATAAGAACCGTGACGAAACTTTACCCCGCTAAATTTACCGGCGAAATTACATTGACAAGACCGAATCATGTTACTTTAAGTCACGGGGTGTCAATTTCTGTGAGGTGGTTTTGAAGAAGTGGTAATTTGCACTTACCGCATATTGTGCTCCCCAATCATTTGCAACATGATGATCAAGCTCGTATAAATTTATTTTTAAAAACGCTCGCTGCGTCCTCCCGCACCAGTTTGACTGGATCCGCTGACGACGACGGGACTGAACCCCACAACAACCAATCTGAGCTCTGTGGGTGTCTACTTCCAAGCACCGCACCACCACACCACCAACGTTTTAGTTCTTTGTCGCATCGCCGTGTTGCACCAAACAGAACGAGATCGCCGAAGTCAACGCAGCGCTGTCGTGGACGTTGGCTTGTGGTTGCGCACTCACGGACCCTGTGACTCCCTTCGCTCTCCAATCACACACGACGATTACGAATGATACCTTCCGTCCTCCGGGAACATCACAGAGGCACTTCTCCGGTCTCGTCTTCGCTATGTGCTCGCAAACCGCGCAGCTTCTCGTTACAGCTCTATTCTCGTGTATCATCAAACCAAAACAATACCGGCGCCATGTTTAACGTGCGTTGTTGGTTGCCAGATCTCACCGGAAGTCAAGACGCTCAGCTCAGCAGCCAAGTCAACAAAAAAGAGCAAATCCAAGAGTGAGGGGCGGGGTGTAGTTCCTCCGCGGGGGTCGAAAGAGCGGGAATTTCAAACGTGGAGAGGTTCTGACTCCGACTAAATTACGTCCTGTGACGTAAATATTGCTAAAAAATATATATTTTTTTTCGTGGAACATTTGTTTTGTGACATGCTTGTTCCAATTAGGCTGTTTAAAAAAACACTTTTTTTTCTTTGCAGTTACCCTTTAACTTCCTTTATGAACCAGTTGAACCCCCGAAGGCCGGAACCCATTTGCGAGGAGCTAACCGAAACTCGCCTCACACTATGAACACAAAAATTAAGTTTTAGGTCATACAAAAGAAATAACAAAACAAGCTGGATTCACTGCGCATAAATCTCAAATAGTGTTTCGTTAAGGGCGTATTTGCGACTTCCGAGAAATAAATACGAAAGCATATAGCTTGTTTGTTTGTATGTTTGTTTGTGTTCCACGAACAGTGCGGAACTACCACGCCATTTTTCTTTTTAACAATGTAGATAATAAGTTTTTAATCAAACAATATGAGATGTAGATTGCGAGTAGCGACAAGGGCGCTTCAGCACACTTGTCACTACTTGCAGACGGAAGCAATTCAAAGGGCTTCACACGATCTCGTTGCTTTTACGTGATGTTCCTTGTCCTCTGATTATGTCATCCCGGGGCACTTCCCCATCACCGCCTAGAATAATTAAACCTGTGCAAAAACATTTTGACGTCGTCAGGGTAAGATGGAGCGAAGACGCAGATTAGACACGAGCGCTACGTCATTGTTCGGTCGGGCCTCGCGTCCAATCAACGCTTCGAAGGACACTCGGCATCGGGCTCGGGTCTGATTGCTGAGCTGACACCTTCCGATTGTGATGACGTTCCGTGGAGGAAGAGGAGGTCGTTCGTGGGCCTTGATTATTCGAGATGGTTTAACTTCTTCACCAAACATTACAACAACAAAAAAACAATAAAATCCGGTCACATCGTAGCCTTTTTCTGAAAGGGTATAACAAGTGAGTCGTATCTATATATTTATATGTATAAGAGGAACTGTAAGAAGACAAGTAATCAGAAAAGAAAAGGTAAGTGAAAAAAGCTTTAAAAGAAAAACGTGAGCTGGAGAGTTCCCCAGATATGGACTCGTTTGCCTCCGGGAGTCAGAGTAACGGGCGAGAAAGGCGACGGGGATTTGGCGGTGTGAAAAGACGGAGACGAAAAAGAAGACAGGACGAACGGACGGGTCAACGAACCCAGGAAGGAGTTGTGAAAAGCCCGGTTCTTATACCAGGGCCAGCTAGAAGATCGATGACCGTATCAAACGTTCCCCCGGTTGGGTGGGCCCGGGGCTGGCACGCCCTAATCCCGAGACTGGGGGACCGAACCCCTCTCCCCCTCCCCCGCCCTCCCTTTTAGAAAAAGAACCAAAAAAGGGTGGGGGAGGATGAGAGGGGAGTTCAGGTTGTCATTGGAAGAGCAGCCGTCCGTGTCCAGGGGCTTCCCCGGCGGATCAAAAACAAATCATAATCTGTCTTTGCTTTCTTCATCGAAGCTCAGAAACGTGACGTTGCGGGATTTCGTCACGTACGCCTTCCCGTAATCACAGACGGCTGCTTAGGAGGAAGCTATGCGGAGAGAAACTGCGGGAGAGGAGCTAAGAGATGAGAGCGCGCGGGAACGTCGGAGCGCCGACCTCTGATTGGAAGGATTACGGGGTAGATGCAAAGGCCACACTCGTAGACAACTGTATGTGTCTATGCAGTCAAATACCGGGGCGCGTGCTTGATCGCCGAGTAAAGCTCTACACGCGCACTCCTCCTCTCGTCGAAAATGCTACAGAATGTTTGTCCGCGTGTATTGGCGACTCCAGCAAGACGGACGGCACCTAGTGGGAAAACGTTGAAATAAACGAAACAGGTCCTTTCCCGATTTCCGCTCGTCCCTTGTCTCTTCCGTGATTACATGTTGTCGCGGTTGGCGCGATGGGACGGCTTTTCCGGTGACTATGTTGTTACTGTCGTAAAAGCGTGTTGCCCAGGTTGCTCTGCACGCAACCTACACAATCGCGTGAACCAGACATTCACGCTCATCAACGTTCATCAGCACCGCACGTCCTTTCATCGCTTCCCCAAAAAAGGTCAAGCCTCTGGAAGCTCACTTACGCCACCACATCGGCGCAGGCTTAAAACGAAGTGAATAAAAATCGGGCCACACCATTTTGAGTCTAATGCTTGCCTGCTAAAACCCGAGCGTTGTGCGTCGAGCTCGCACATAGCGCTGCACGACCTGTCTGAGACCGCCATATCTGCCCGATAGTCGAGACACCTGTAGGGCACTGGAGTCACGAATAGCTGCCTTCGTCTCTACCGTGGTGTAATAGATATCTGGGTGTGGACACTGCGCGCGTCGCAGCTGCCAGGTAAAATCCTCTTCTCGCTTTGATTGCAAGCGGCACTACCAGGTGACTCTTCGATAGAGTCAGTGACAGATTCCCACGGAGCGAGTACACGATTGACTCTTCTCCACTTTTCTACCTTCTCAACGCTAACAACAACTCTTCGATAATCGGAAAATGGTTGCTTGTGGCGGTCCCGGTTATCCATATGTTCCTCTATGGGAGACATGCTTGTTTTTAGAGTCGTTTTCTGGATGTGCCGCGTCACGTAGAACTTGGCATTTGCGCTTCCCGTGTTGCTTAGACACAACATCATCATTGAGCTTAGTTTTGTGCCTCAATGGCGGCAGGAACAGTTTTAGGGACGGATTAAGGCGAAGAAATCTCTGTCACGAGGCACTTGTTTGTTTGTTTGTTTTTGTTTATTTTTTTCCTCAGTTGCGCCGTCTGACCGGCGGAGACACTGTCGGAATAAGCTACTAGAGCGCGCGCTAATAGGACATTATCTGGTGGATTGCTTCGCAACGTTCGCCGTATGTCTGTCCGCACATATATATTTGTTTGGAGTGTCACAAAAAACTTGCGCCAAAATTTAAAAACAAAAAGAAAACGGAGCGTGTTGCGGAAATAATAGTTGGTGTTGTGTGGATATTTATACAGCGTGTAGTTGGTCAGCCATTTCAAAGTTGCGACGAGTCACTCGCTGAAGATGATTAATTTAGCCAGTGCAGTACAACCACTAGCCTGCAGGGTCTTTAACGTGCACCACGCAGTAGTGATACACGACCGCACGCCGGTACGATGCTCATCCAGATCGGAGCAGGCCGGGGTGGGGATTGAGACCAGGATCCCTAGCTGGGTTCTGCAGCGTGAGCTTTGGCTCCACGTGCTCCGAGCTGATGTGCGCTAGACCACTCGGCCACCGATTTCCCCGCTCTGCGGTTTTTAAACCCACTGTATCTTGTTAACAAAACGTCCTAAAAAAGTGTCCGAATTTCTTTTTTTTTTTAGCTTGCCCATTTATTTACATGATTAAGACTTATTAGCTAACTTTTTAATTATTAGTTTCGAGGTATGGATTGGAAAGTTGTAGAGCGCATGAAGAAACTCAAATCATTGGTGTCTGTTGCATGATGCGCTTTGCGCGCATCATTTAACACAAGAGCAATATCTCGGACAGCGTGCCAGTGATTAGATGGACTTTTGAGAGCGCTGCAAGTCACGTAGACCTTTCTTTATATTTCGCGGGCTTTCCTTTTAGGCTAATACAAGAAAGTGCGCAAAATGTATCATGTAGAAAACACCACAGTTCGGTCTTTCTTAATACGCTCTACAACGTTTCGATTCACACCTTGCCCTTAAAGGGGAACGGGAACGAAATGATGTGAGCACGAGTTGTCCACTTTTCAATTCAAAGTCGGCCAGCGAGGAGTGCAATGCGCATCGCGCTCGGGACGTCATAGTTTCTGCCAGGGTGTCGAACCGAAATTTTTATCGGTTCGGTTCCGGTTCGGGTTCACGGCTTTCGGTTCAGCTCCGGTTCAGTTCCGGGGAGCAAACAATAACGGTTCGAACCGGTTTGAACCGGTTCGAACCGGTTTGAACCGCAAAACTGAGAATGTATTTTCCGCGTTTCTTTTGCAATAGGCACTATTTCAACAGTGAAACGAGTATCGATATAGCTTTTTATCATTATCAGAATCCACCTTTATTTTCACGTACCAAAAATAAATTGCGTTATTTAATTTCGATGACACAGTAAAAGAAAGTTAGATTAACATATATGACTCAACATCTCTTTTTTCCTAGGTCGCATATATTTTATCTAAATCTAAAGGTTACCAGTTTGGTAGGTAGCCTAAAATACCCGTTAATGCTGCAACTTAGCGTCACAGTATTAAAAGTTGAATCCTGCTGTGCTCTTGAACCTAGGAATTAATCACAGTGCATAAAATCAAGAAATGGGCACGTCCTCACCATATATATCCTGAAATATAGTTTACAAAATACGTTTTACAATATGTATGATGACGACGCAACTGAGCTAAAAGCAATAATATTTTCAGAATGCCAGGAAAGGTTTAGGACAAACCCTTTCAGTCTACCTTTTATAAAAACGCTGAGCGGCAATCACAACGCTCGCTTTCCTGACCAATATTGTTTACACTCGGCACCGTGATGCAGGCGAATAATCATGTAGGAAAGACTGACCTTCGTACTCAGATCGGATCTGGCCTAAAACAGCGCGTACCGAAGTGAACATTTTCGACATAGTTTGGCGCTTGGGGTTTGTTCTCGTCAAGTTGCCGGTCAATTCAATTGGCAAATAAACATCACCCTTGCTATTTTTTATATTTTTTGTTAAATATAACGCAAGTTGTATTCCATACTCTGCTCGACATTACAGCTACTTAGTTGGTCACTTTCTCAGGGTCTGCGTGCGCAATCGTCATAGTTCCTTCCGCCACGCGCAACTGTGTACTTTGTTTTCGTCCAGCTCAAAGACACATAAAATTCTTGTTCATCACATAAAAGGAGCGAGAGACTTCTATATGTTTGAGAAGTTGAATATGCGTCAGGAACACATATATTATTTAAATAAGCTTCAAAATAGAACATTTGTTTGAGGTTTTCCCAAATCACTTGTAGACGTGACAAGCGATAAAAACGCCGGAAATGATTTGCACAGCATATTTCAGATAATTTTGGGGTGCATTTAGTTATGATGTATATCTTTAGGGTGATCGGCCCTTTATTTATGTTCTCACTTTTTCAGGCAGCAATTATTTTTTTTATTGTTATCAATAAATTTGACTGTATGAAGCTGGCATAACCGCTTGAGACCGACACGGGAGGATGATACTCGAGAATACGCCATCTGTTGAGTCTGCGGAACTCGCTTTTTTGTTCGCTGTTCGGCAGTGTGAAACACCGGGTCGCGGGCTACGCCAAAAAGCACTGTGTGCTCACATTATAGATCTGAAGGCAAATACACGAAATGGGCGGAAAGAGATAATAATAGGTATTCTTTTAAATAATACTACGCATGACACCTTACTCCAAAAATTAATGTATAGAAATGCAGGTTATAAACGTAAACATGCTTGACGGAACTCCGTCTGGTTGGGTAAAATATTTGAGAAGTACAGACCTTTACCAACCAAGTCCCAAACATTTAGGAGCCCGACATTTCAATAGGTCGAGCTAAATAGGTCGATAGCCACTTAACCATCGGCGTATGTCAACGGACTAGGGCACTTGAAGAACCAAGAAGTCCGAGAACACCTAAGCACTTCTTATGAGTTGTGAAGGCGAAATCTTGAATGTCGTTATTCTGCTCGCTTAGTTCGTCTACAGCGTAGTGGCGTGGACGGCCCCGTTTCGTTGGCCGTCGGCCGACCGCGGGCTCTCGTGAAGGGGCCTCACCGCGCTGAGCTCGGCCGTGCAACCTCTTCGGAGTTTGCCCGAGCGGGCTGTGCAGCCACGCTCGCACTGCCGCACCTCTACCGGCGGCCGGGCCGCTGCGTGCGCCGCGCCGCCATGAAGAGGGCTTCTCCGGTGGTGTTCCTTAGAACTACGCCGCACGAGAGCCAATGGGAGCCTCGATCCTCGATGACACGCGCTAGCCAATGGGAGCCTATCCATCAAAGTTCTGCTACACGCGACATTGGGACGAGGCAAGGCTCCGTTTGGCGTGGCTTCAAAGCTGATGACGTCGGTTCGCTCCATGGGACAGCTAATGCTTCCGCATTGAAAGTGAAGGAAGCAAACGACACACCGTAGATGGAAAAGAAGCTGCAGCTCTCCACGTGCAAATAGTCGCCCCTGATGAAAATACCGAACCGGTTTTGAAACGTCGGACTCCTAACTGTTCAGGACCTGGTTAGTTATCATCCGTCTTTCTCAAATAGAGATGCGAGCAATGATGTTCCTTATTATACATAAATATTGCGAAAAACAGACAATATATTTCTAATTTAAATCACATTTGGACATCGGATTGCACGAGCTCGAAACTTCTCAGACTACTTTCTCGGGAGGCAAAAGTTATATTCGGTTTAACGTGCACTTGTTTTGGGGCCTCATTTCACAACTCTGTGCTATATCAGTCATGTGCGCTCTAACATTTTATTAGGCTGCCGCATATCAATGCGAGACTGCTATATATACTGCACAACTTTACAATTTTGAGAACCCCTTCTGCCATACTTTGTTTCAGCTGAAAGGGACATTGCAAAGAGACGAAGAAAACCAAATGCTGCTTCGAAATGCGTTCCTATCAGTGCCATACGCGATCGTTCAGTGACGACATTGGTCTAGAGCGTCAGGTAATGACGACATAAAATTCTAGAGGAAGGACTGGCTGAATAGGCGCCAGTGACCTTTTCTGATCTCTTCAAGCACGTGACTCTCACTCCAAATTTTGCTTGAAACACCCATGAATTGGTGGGGCGTTCACATCTTCATAACTGGATGTTAATTTCCAACATTTAGGAAGATCGCGCATGGTTGTTGCATGCTCTTGTCGTTTGGGTTCTCTATTGGTTCAGTCCAAGGACGTCATCAACAAAAGAAAATGTGCTCAAAATGTCGAACTTATTTCAACTATTATGTTCAAAACACGTCAGATTTGTTTCTTTATTTTATGCTTAATGTGTTGCTAGAATCACACTCACTAGTTCAAACGAACGCGATGCAAACTAAAAAAAAAATTGGCCATAAACGCTTTCAGGGTCCCTTCAAGTCCAGATGCAGCCGATGCTACAAGCGCGAGCATGTGGTCCTGACCAGTGTTTGCACTGCAGGAGCGCACGTACTTGGCAAGAACGCTGAAAGCCCAGAGCTCGCTCTTTTAGTTTCTGCTACGCTCACACTTAAAGTGAAACCGAGTATTGTGTTGAGAACAGCATATTCACATTTAACCAGAAAACTGAACTGTTTAACATAGTTTGCACGTGACATAATCGCACTTTATGCTAGTGGTGAAAAATTTATTTTTGCTGTGAAAATCGAATCCCGTGGTGTACAATGCACGCTGCAGAAGGTTCGCGCTCAGTGCAACTCATGTATTCTTTCTTGGTGCAGCGTCATGAGGAACGGCGCGAGCGCCTGGCACCACGAAAACGCGCTTTCTGGCAGGAGTGATTTTGCAAGCGAAGTAACTTCGCGGGATCACGCTCTCTGGTCTGCCAGACCAGAACAGTCTAGGTTTGTTCGATTCGGCCAGAAAGTTCTGAGCCAGTTCTGTCCGAGTTAAGAGGAGTGAAGGAGTCGTACAGCGGCGGCGCAGAACCAGTGCAGCCGCCGCACTAGGACTGACGCTGTGATCGGCTTTCCGAGCGGAAGCGCAGGGCGTCATCTGCATCTGTTGGCTCTTGTTTCTCCACGCCACGTTGTATGCTACATTTAATGAGTCGCGGTTTGATGAGACCATTCGTGTTTCCTTATTTTTAAAGTATAATAACCGAATCTTTTCTGTGAATGTTTCTTTATTCGATGTACCAAAAACGTTTTCTGCACGAAATGTGCTTCTGTCTGCATTTTTAACGGCCTTTCGGTTCCTGTCATTTCCGTAAGCGTTCGTGTCCTTCACATTCATTTAGCAATAGTAGATTCACTCCAAGTCTCTCGAGTTTCGCATTTCGACGATAGGTTCGCGGCATCAGGATGATTTTGCGTCGGGAGTCACCGGCGGCAGCGCGCGGTCGGTAGCGGTCACCTCGAAGACGAAGGCCTGACAAAAGCGTTTTGGCCAAGACAGTTATCGACCGTAACTTTGGCGTCAAGCTGAAGCGTTTATTCTGATTCTCAAGAAAGTCCTGCGTGGAACTAGCAAGCCAATGCCAATTCTCGGCGTTTTCCTCAGGCCCGTAGGTGGGCGTCCACAGATACCAGCGGACAAAGGATGCAGTATTATGCTCAGCTACGTGGCATGCGGGGGCCAATGTACTAAATCCCAGACCTCTGCAATGTATTGGAGTTGTCAGTATACATCCAAGAGCAACTGAAGGCAGGGACTATGAAGAGTGTATTACTTTTCCCGTGTCTGTAAGGAAGAATATCAACACTTTGGATCCCCACATAGCATCAAAAAGAAACAATTTCCGTGAGCCAATATTTCAACACTTACCACAGGGAGCCAAACCTACACGAGCAGGTGCTTAAAACGCTTATTATCATAAATGAGAGGAAATGCAACCTTCGTATCGGCGGTATTGTTACATATCGCAGACATTTGAGCAAGAGCTGCGAAAGATGGCACCGGAGCAGAGACGGACGAGGAGTGTCGTCTGTTACCGCCGTCTGCTCTTGTCGTCTGCTTCTGCACGGACGCTGAACTGACTCCGGAGCCGGTGCAAGATTTTGAGGAACTGGGTATGAACTCGTTCAGAACTAGGATGAATGGAACGCGCCAGTGCTGCGGCCGTACAACTAACGGTTGAATCGAATGCACCAGTTCCTGCGCTGCTGAACTAGTTCAGCCAGTTCAGGCGAATCGAACAGACCTAAAGTGTTTTAACCCCCCCCCCCTTTTCATTTTAGAATGCTCCTCCAGAGAATACTTTTTTATTTCTGAGGGACTCCCTCCTCCGTTTGGGGATGCCAATTCGCCAATTATATTTGTGTCATTTGTTAACAGTAATCCTCCATTTATTTTATTTTGCACTCAAAAACTGTGAAGTTTAAACAAAACTGCGAGAATTTGAGCGGCTTCCTCTAAGGCCACTAGAATCTTTCGTTCAGGTATCCCTGCCGTACACACTTGTAGTTCTATTTATCGTCAGATTAATAAGCCACGTCTAGTCCTTTCAATCCTTCTATTTTCGGGGACAACTTTCATGAGACAGTTCAGCAACAACGAAAACATGTTTGGCTGCCTCAATGATGTGTATATGTCAAAGGGTTCATGCAACAATTTTTGTACTTCCAGTAAATACCACTAGGAGCTAATCCCTGACGTTGATAGCTTGCAAAAACACCCATTAGTTTTTCTCTCCGCTCAGTGGCAGACGCAGAAAAAATAAAGGAAAGAAATAGCTTCCCCTCCTCAACTTGTTAATAAAACGAGCGGCGATGGGATCTGGCACTAATTGTATACCACCAGTGTTAGAGTTCGGCTATTCTGATATTTTGTTGAACACGAGCCAACACGAATGTTTGGCGATGCTGATTGTCAAGAACCCGAGCACTCGACTCGGGCTCATGACAATCTTTTACGTCACGATGACACGTGACTCGCGGTGAGAAGTCCTGATGGCTTGTGACGTAACGATGTAAACAACGCAATCGCATCAGCGCTCCGTCTGTGTATTTGCTTCAGAGTGAGATGGTATTTCTGGAAGAATGGCTCTGATTGTGGCGATTGAATGCGATGTGGTTTGGGCAATGTGCAGGTGATATAGATGACAATGGTGTTAATAAAAAAACAGTTGAGAGTGAAGCGCCTGTCCTGTCGTCCGTGTTTCTTGATTGTCCCCGTTTGTTCGCGCTTTTTCAACCTTTTATTCAATGCTAATACATCTATAGTCCGTTGCAACTCAAGAAGGTAGGGCGAGGGAAAGAAGGCCCGGGTGGAAGAAGCAGACAGAACGCCGGATAAGAGAGAGGAAACCTCTTCCTCTCTCCAGCGTTCCGCCTGCATCCTGCTCTCCGGCCTTCCTTGTCTTTGCTCTACCTTCTTGAGTTGCAACGGACTATAATGACGTACTCAATCTAAGTCTACTTGACGCGGTGAGTCACGTGAATACGTCACAAGGCCACGTGACCTGACATTATTTGACATCATACCTTGACACCATGACGTCGCGTGACCACGTGACATATGATTAATCGTAGTGCCAATACAAAAAGCGCCACGAAAAGCCAAAATTTTTCACACATTGCAATTGAGTATATGACAATTTGATACCTATATAGAGATGCCAGCTGCCAATTTTTACTTCTCGAACACTCATTTTGTAATAAAAAAGATTACCGTGAACCGTTTTGAACCGGTTACCGTTATATTTTTTTCAGGTTCAGTTCCGGTTCAGTTCCAAGATGGCGGCGAAGATTTCGGTTCGGTTCAGTTCCGGTTCGGCTAAAAATAACGGTTCAGTTCCGGTTTTCGGTTCGGTTCGGTTCCGGTTCGACACTCTGGTTTCTGCACGACCAAGGGTACTGTAACTGCGAGCATTGCCGCTTGGTGGTGTCAACGCGTGACAATCTCGCCTTGTGGTAATATCCGAGGTATCGTAGGCTAGTGATTCTGGGCTGCCGGCACAACATAGACCACATCTAAACAAAACAATACGTGCAAACATTTCGTTTCCGTAACCCTTTAAATAAATAATGAAACGTTAGCTAATTAGTCTTCCTTAATAAAATAACTAGGCTCACTGAAGGCATTTGTGCACATTCCTAAGATGCTTGCTAACAACATCCAGTAGGTATCACTCTCGCTAAACGCTGTTTTTTTCTTTTGTTTTTTTTTAAAGTCTGGTGCACGTTATCTGGGACACCCTGTTTATAGAAATCATGGTGTAAGGCGCCTTACACCATGATTTCCAACGTTTACCAACTAGACCAACTACAAGTTCTTCTACCCTGTATATAGGGTGGCACAAGCGGATCTTCCGCTGTAAAACCAGCCGGAAAAATCGGCGCGTGCACATAAAAAGCGAACATTTTCACCGAATTTACCCTGTAAAAGTTCGTTTTACCACGTGAAATTTCAAAGTGTAGTTCTCTTTCTGTAAATCACGAGAGAAAAAGAATTGCCGAAGTCAAGGTTTAGTGCGTTCGCCGACGTCCGAGTTAGCGACGATATTTACTTGTGGCGCCATCTCCCGATAGGCACAGCGAGCGGACGACGGACTCTTTTGTCTGCTCGTGGCGTCTATTGGAAGATGGCGCCACAAATAAATGGCGTTGCCAACTCGGTCGTCTGCGAACGCGTCCTACCTTGACCGTGACGAGTTTTTGCTCCGATTTTTCAAAGGCAGAGAAACCGCGCCTTAAACTTTCACACGATAAAAAACTTACCTGCTAAGTGCACACTTGGGGAAAGTTTGAGCTTTTTATGCGCAAGCGCTAATTTTTCCGGGTTATATATCTTTCACCGTGGTTTCTACTTCATGTTCGAATGCGTTCCAACGCCAAAACTTGCGGCGTCAGGCCTTCGAACGCCATGGAGCAGACACCGATCTTGTTCGCTCTGATTGGAGGGAGTAAGCGGCGAGAAGCAAAGACGGTTAGCCTCTGCGTCGCCCACGACGGATACCCGATTAAGCGATCGCCAAGGGCTTGCTAGGAACGCTAGCCCTAGCAAGGCACTCCTGTGTAAAGTTGCTCCGACGATCCCTGGCCAAAACCGTCTGTCCACGACCGGAAGGCTTGCTGAAGGGATATGCCCGCGAGACCCTTGGGAACCCGTCCTGTTTGAATAGCTTGAACCCTGACCTAGATTTTCCGGGTAAGAAATCCACTCTGTTCCCCTCATTTTCCCCTTGTTTTCAAATGCAGAGGTGGCGAACGCTCTCGTTTGAGAAGGACACTCATATGGATTTTATCTTCCGTCTTGTGTTTTATAGAGCCTGTTTGAACGCCGTATGGATTACCTACACAACATATGCGTACACATTTTTTTATTATTATGTCCCTTTTATTCTGAGATGAGGGTGCATCATTACGTGTCGAGCTAGAGCAGTTTTCGTGAGCTACGCAATGTCAGTTCAACCTTCCTCTGCCGAGCGTCACGACAGGATTGAGTTGCGATTGATTAGTGACCCAGCGGTTCATATATAACTGCTTGTAAAAGGTCGGTCCCGAAGCGATTGGCAAAATGAAGACAAACAGCATCGATGCCATCGCGGTTTCCCCTCCCAATGTAAATGATATTTACGTGGCTCTTGCTGACCGTGAAACACAATAAGGCTTGAACGTAAGATTGGTAGGGAGTCGTATTTTCCGACTAAAATTTACGTTTTACCTCGTAAATCTAGAAAATTACCTCTAACGCCCCCGTCGGGGCGCTTTAGAGTAAATTAAATAACTAAATGAATGAGATCTTGTCACCTTTATAAACACAAGATTGTATACTATTTTTATTTGTAAAACATAAAGCTTGAACGAAACATGCGAACCAAGCGTATTAAAAATAGTTATGTGCTTTGTCATATAATGGCCGGTTATTTTTTCACCAGAACATTACCTGAGCCTATTTACCACCAAGACGTTCAAGTTCGAAACTCTCAGTATATTGTCGCGCATTTAAAAAGTATCGTCAAGCATGAATCTGAGAGTAAAGGTTTAATCGGCGAAGTTGGGCCAGAAGCGAAGAACGAGCGTTGAGAAAGAAGCAACGAGCGTTGAGTGTCGGCGTAACAGCTAGCTAGCACAAGAAGGAGTCGGCAAGGCCACGCTGGACCTCTTATCTATTACCCTAGTAATCTCGAACATTCGGAGTAAGAGTAAACGCGAATTTTCTAGAAGTATGAAGTAGCTTTTCCGCTTGGACATGAACGCGGCGGCAATAATAGCAAGTCTCCGGAACGTGCATTCCTTATCTGATAACTTTACAAACTAACCAAACGCCTAACCAAATGCCCGGTACCGATATATCCGTGTACCGAAGCGTCCTATACTCAGTTTCATTTTAAGCGCCAGCAAGGCCGAGGCTACAAGCGCGTGCATGTGTTCCTGAACAGTGCTTGCACTGCACGAGCGCGCGTACTTGGCGGGGCGCTGAAAGCCCGGAGCTGGCTCTTGTAGATTCTGCCACGCTTATCCTTAAATTGAAATGAAGTATGGTCCCCCTGTTTTATACCCCTTCAAAAATTACGCTCTCTTAGGGTGAATCTAAAAATACTGCAAAGTGGCGTGCGAAAAAAACACCAACAAGCTGGCAAGTCTATAAGTTATATAAAACTCACTTCCGAGATATCGTATACAATGGATAGACTTGCCATTTTATGGTGTCTTTTGCACATGTCACTTGCACTATTTTCAGATCGACAGTAATACCCCTGTTACACGGACATACTTAACCGCGGTTAACTCAGGTTAACCGCTGCTACACAGGACCACAGATGCCGCACTATACTCTCGGATAGCTATTCCATAAGAAGTGAAGAGCGCGCGTGCACTGCTTCTATGCATGGTCAAGATGCTGAAGCGCACGTTCGCCCATAGCTTTTACTGCATAGCCGCAGAATGTTGTCGGCAAATATTGTGCGCTAACTGCGGCTTAGCGTAACTGCAGTTAAGTGTGCCCGTGTAATGCCTCGTTCACACTTGTGAACCGGCGGCCGGATCCGCGGGAATAGACCGATCTCACCAAGCGTCTCGACGCATGCGCGAGGCAGCCATAACTTTAGTTCACAGGAGGCAATCGGCAGTGCACGAGACTGTTCGTGCCCTGCACGCGCAGAGCTCCAGCTAAGTTGTCGCACGTGCAGAAAGACTAAAGTTCCCTCGATGCATTGCGGCAGCGGTGGCGTAGTCAAACTGGCCGGTGAGATCGGTCTATTCTGACGCCCGGCGACGAAAGCAGGCAGATTTTCTGGCGGAAAGCAAGATCGCTCTGGGACCAATTTTCAACTCCGGAAAAAAGTTTTCGCTCACCGCAAGCCAATCAGAACGCACGGGGGAAGTGGCGCTTGCTGACGTCAGATCCTGTCCGAGCAGACGGTATTGCAAATGGCGTCCACTATGTTCTGTGCCGTCTGTGCCTGTGGCTATACCAGTGTCAGCGGAGCAACTAATAGAAGCGGTGAAAAACCACGTCGTACTTTATGACAAGACGCATGCTCGATACAAAGACAATGATTATAAGGACGAGCTGTGGAAGCGAATTGGAACCGAATTTGGAACAAGCGGTACGGGCTATGTTGCGCTTTTGGACTCCCAGGAGACTAGGAAGAGGGAAGTGACGTAGGTGTGAATGAACGTATCTCGCATCGCGAAACTCACCGTCATCAGCGACTCCACCAATCAACATCCAAAGAGCGTTGTTGACGTCACTTCCCTCTTCCTAGTCTCCTGGGAGTCCAAAAGCGCAATCATAGCCCCTCTGCGGTGCACACTGCACACGCGTTGTTTATTTACTGCATTATCGTGTTTCGAAGAGGATGTCGCGGATTCCCCTGCACTGCGGCTTGTTACCTATTTTACATCGTAGCCGTAAAAGTGTCTGCGCTGCAAGAGAAAGATTGCGGGAGCATATTTGGGTAGTGCGGAGTCTCCATGGCATTTTCCCATAGGGCGGGCCGCCTCCTGGAACCCTGAGTACCACGTGACTCGCGCCGAGCTGCTCTGTCGCCCATGTTGTCGGCGACACACGCGGATCAAAGGATTGCGCTACTCTGATCCGTACTAGAGTGCCTTCATACACACGCGCTTTTGCTTGAGTGGTGACATCTCAGCCATTTTTACGCCCAATCGTTTTTTTATGCATTTTGAAGTACGCGCAATCCGGTGTCAATCAGCTCGAGCGCGTAGCTTTGGCTAATGCAGAGACGCCATTTTATCGCCCAAGTCACGCACCGAGTGCGCGAGATCGTCACGCGCTGAACATTCAGTGTAACAATGGATGTCTTCACCCTGAAACAGACAGAGATCTAGGCACGCTACTCCGTACGAGCTATATAGTGCTCTAGCGGCAACAATGTGAACGGCCCGATCTTTTTTCGGCGAGCGAATCCAGTCGGCGGCGAGTGCGTATTTCGCAAGTGTAAACTAGCCATAACAGGGGTATAAGAGTACAGTGAACTAATAAGAGGGCGTAATTTTTAAGTGGCCGTTGGACCCTTTTCAAAAGTGCGTGTTGTCTAGTAGCTGCAGCCCCGATTATTCGAATACGATATTGTTTTGGTGTCCCTCGTCTCGAGAACATCGAATGAACGAAATGTTTAACTGGACTTGTTGGTTCATGACACGAAATGAGCGCCAAAGAAACGGGGACACGGTGAAGAAGTGGACGACAACACGGGGCTGCAGAATGAACGAGCAGAATGCAGAATCGAATGAACTTCACTTTTGATATTTCGTTAGTGCCGGCGCGCGTCGACCACTCAAATTCACGACCTTGAGCATTTCTAGAGCGTAACTCTCACGCAATTGCTCGCTAGGGTACCAAGAGCCATCGCGCACCAAACACAAGGTAAACATAAGAGAACCGGAAGCATTTTGTCCCTCTGCCATGGCGGCCGGAAGTCGTGCGAATGACCAGTGTACAGTGAAATACCGAGTAAGAGGAGGGGAAAAAAAAAGCGCGCGGGGGCGTCAGGGTGTTGAGCTCTGATTGGGAGGGTTAGTGGCAGTATGGAAACTAAAAATCAAGGTGATTTAATTTGTGATTTACATCATGATTTCATAGCGATTTAAATCGGACCAGTTTTATTATGATGATTTAAATCAAACCGCTCCCATCAAAAAATGCTACCGAAATTATATTTTTATTATTTACCGTTTGTCTAGCATTTGATGCTTTCGATAAGCGTCTGTTCTGTATTTAAATTTAAAAATCGTAGGGCAAGACAGATTTATATAAAGCTGAACACGAGCAAAAAATAAGTGTTCTTAGCCAATCGGAGCGTTGAGCTTGATTTCTACCTTTCACTTTGTTCGTCAGCTACGTTACGTCCTATTGCAACAAAATCAAGACGCAAAAAAAAAACAGACGAAAACGAGAAAAGTAATAGCTCCATTGCAATGTAGGCATCTACTAAAAAAAAAATCAGCTAATTGTTTTTAACAAACTAGAAAAAAAAATTTCTTTTTAGCATGGCGGTGATTACAGCAATAAACGTTGGTTATTTTTACAGTTCTTATTTCTTCGGCATCCTTAGTGACCGGACAATTGATCAATCAATCTGCCATGTTGAAAAATACATCTAGTAGTAAAGAATCACTATTTTGCTCTCTACAGTGATTTCAATCGACAAAATCCGACTTATTTCAAATCAATCTAATTTATTAAAAAAATTATCACGATCTTTTTTTTTTATCTTGATAAGTGGGTGGGCGCAAAGGTGAGTTGCCTTTGTCTCTATATCAACTTTTTACCTCCAACCAGAGCGAACAAGAGCGTCGTCCACCCTTCGCGCAGTCTCTCGCGTTTGAACGCTGGACGCCTGCGTTTGGAGTCCGAACGCGTTCGGTCAGTGAATAGAGACAACGGCAGCTAGTCTTCGCATCTATCCACTATCCCTCCAATCAGAGCTCGGCACTTTGACGTCCCCGCTTGCTATCATCTCGTATACCATCTCCGTCAGCTGAGTGAGGAGTCGTATTTCGGACATCGAGACCACCTGAACGATGTATTTATAGATGGTGCGATGAGGTGTCTAGGCCTGAGCTGTCGGGTGTACTGATTCTGGACCCCAGGATCCTCGCGACACGATGAATTATGAATGCACAGGCTGTCGCGCGAGCCCAACTTGTTGTCCTCGGACTGTCCGTGCCCAGAACCTCATGGTCTCATCGGATGCCGGTGCAGGAAGATACTCAAAATGTGGATACCTCGTATACTACAGCCGCTACTAATACAGACGACGTACATATAAACTGCATATCTAAGAAAAAAAAAAAAAACTAATACTTCAAAATTTGTCTAAATAGAGGCAGTTACACAAAAGGTTCAGTTGAAAAACCGTGAAAAGCACACTGATGCGGTCTGTGGTAATCGTTAAGAGAAGTCGAACGATAAACTAAAGTGTGTTGACCAACGTTTTAATTAGCGAACGTAAACTTGTGGCTTTATTTAGAGACTTGCCGAGCGTCATCGAAAACCAGTAATTTACTGAATTGTGGATACCTCAAGCATGTGGAATCGGAAAGGGGGGGGGGGGCAGCTGAAGTTATTACTTACAACAAGAGCAAAGCTGGCGGTGTGAAAGCGGGATGATAAACTTACGATCTGGCAGACCTGCGTTTTCACACCATCAGCCTTATTTAGCAGGCATGCAGCTAAGATTCTTTGAGCGTCTGTAGTTTGAGTTTGATGCACGTCTACTTTGTAGGGAAATATATCCGTGGCGTAACGCAATGCCTTTCTTCCACGCCGGGCAAGAGCCGCAATGCGTGGCGTGCACCGGCATCAAACCGGCGGAAATTGCGGAGGTCTTGCTTCTGAGCGCGTACCAATTCTATAGCATGCATTTCGCGCCACCGAAATATTTCTTGCTCTCCTTAAAGGGGTACTCCAGTGTTTTCTTTGTAATCTCCCATTTGCCTGAAAATACACCAGCATACATCGCTGAAATAATAACTCAAATATTGGCCCAAAGTTACTTTGTCCCAAAGTTATTGAAGTTAAAATATTGGTCCTCACTATGTTTTTTTTGTTTTTTTAAGTGAAAGTCTCGACCATCACCAATGAAAAATTGAGTACAGCGGAAGGCAGGTGTTCCTTCTTTGGACTGTAGAGTTTGTTCCCAGCTGATTACAAGCAGTTTGACGGTGTCAAATGATTGCTTTGGAAACTCGCACAAAACAAGTTCTCGGCATGGTACATTTTTAGACTGCCTACTTTGCCCTTAAGCCTGTCTTCCCCTGATCTCACGGCACTGAAAAGCGCGGTTATATAATAATGGTTTTGACATCATTTTCACTTGCTGATTTCATAGTAAATATTTTGAATTTTGCGATACTATATAGCATACCAGAAAGGGTAAAGGCCATTGATTCCGAAAACATAGGTAGTTGGGGTAGCTAAAAACTTCGCCGGAGTACCTATTTAAGAACATGTGGGAATGTCCATCGTCACGGTGCTATGACGTCACATGCAAATCATGCACATGTTGAGGTACAGACCTAAAGCGGCAAGTGGACCTCGGATATTTATTGAAGTGGCACTGAAAGCGGCAGCTTTATAGGTCCATCCAACCACGGGAGCCGCGTAAGCACGAAATGAGTAGGTCGGCCAGTCCGTGACGGCTAAACGATCGATAAAAACGGCAACCGGTGCCAGGAATCGAACACCGGTCACCGACGTGGAAGCCGAATGCCCTGCCGCCTGAGCTACGGACCCAGCACGCAGGAACGGGAGGATCGAGCAGAGGCAGGTGATGGGAGAAAGTGGGCGAGCGGAGAATGGTGGAAAGGGCAAGAAACACAGGAGCAGGGACAGGTGGTGTAGATAGAGCGCGCGGAATACGAAGGAGTGGAAAGGGCAAGAAAGCGCGCTTCCTTTCCTTGGTGACCCGAAATATTCGGCGCAAAGGATTTGTATTCGGTTGGTGCTGAAGGGAACCGCGCGCAGCGTCACAGAGAAGCAAAAACGTGACAAAATCTGTTTCCATGCAAAGGCAACATCTAAAAAAAAAATCACCACCGACCCCAGGAGCTCAAAGGCAAAAGGTAATCCTGCCATTGCGAGTGCCTGAGCGTTTACACTCGTGTTAGCAAGGGCAGGAAGCTTGAGCTGAAGGCGGAGGTTCCCATCTCAGCAACATAAGACAACGCAAAAGAAAAAAGTCAGCAGAACCCATCCTTTGGGAATGATTATCTACGTTAATGCGAATAGCATCAAACGGTGCGGAGTTATGCGCGTTCGTCAGGTGGCCGGCACACTCTAGATACGCCAGCCCACTCTTGAGGCGATTCTAAATTTGTTGACACTTTCACAGCCCTGCGCACGATCTCCGCAGCCCAGCACGTGCGTTTGTGTCACTTAGGAAGGCGAGCAAAGCACGCGCCATACGCACAAACACTCAAAATAGTACCGACCAGACTTTCTGGCGTCTCAGCTAGTCTCAACCAACGGTACTCTAAACGGTTGTTTATATCTTTACCATAGGACGCGCTTTACAGCGCTGTCACAGCTACCGGTGCGCGCGCGTTCCATGCACGAGGGCTCATTCCGCTCTCGTGAGGCTGAGCACGGTCGCTACATCACCCTCTCCCGAGCCTGGGAGAGGGTGAGCTAGAGGGAGAGGGTGAGCGCGGGAGAGGGTGAGCTAGCCCTCGTGCATGGAACGCGCGCGCACCGGTAGCTGTGACAGCGCTGTAAAGCGCGTCCTATGGTAAAGATATAAACAAGTGTTTAGAGTGCGTTGAATGACTGCCTTCATAGCTCTGTGGTTAGCGCGTCTGCCTGCTGATCAAAGGGTCAACGGTTCGAATCCCAGCCGGCGCCGGTCTTTTTTATTTATTTATCGACCCGCGGCGTAAGAAGTTAGATAGCCAGATAGATAGATAGATAGATAGATACATAGACGAAAAGTGCGTGAAGTATCCAAAGAATGCTATTCGCATTAAAAATCAGCAGAACCCATCCTTTGGGAATGATTATCTACGTTAATGCGAATAGCATGAAACGGTGCGGAGTTATGCGCGTTCGTCAGGTGGCCGGCACACTCTAGATACGCCAGCCCACTCTTGAGGCGATTCTAAATTTGTTGACACTTTCACAGCCCTGCGCACGATCTCCGCAGCCCAGCACGTGCGTTTGTGTCACTTAGGAAGGCGAGCAAAGCACGCGCCATACGCACAAACACTCAAAATGGTACCGACCAGACTTTCTGGCGTCTCAGCTAGTCTCAACCAACGGTACTTAAACGGTTGTTTATATCTTTACCATAGGACGCGCTTTACAGCGCTGTCACAGCTACCGGTGCGCGCGCGTTCCATGCACGAGGGCTCATTCCGCTCTCGTGAGGCTGAGCACGGCTGCTACAGCACAGCTAGCGGCCGTGCTCAGCCTGACGAGAGCGGAATGAGCCCTCGTGCATGGAACGCGCGCGCACCGGTAGCTGTGACAGCGCTGTAAAGCGCGTCCTATGGTAAAGATATAAACAACCGTTTAGAGTGCGTTGAATGACTGCCTTCATAGCTCTGTGGTTAGCGCGTCTGCCTGCTGATCAAAGGGTCAACGGTTCGAATCCCAGCCGGCGCCGGTCTTTTTTATTTATTTATCGACCCGCGGCGTAAGAGGTTAGATAGCCAGATAGATAGATAGATAGATACATAGGTGAAAAGTGCGTGAAGTATCCAAAGAATGCTATTCGCATTAAAAGGGTGCGCAGAAAAAATAAAATTCTTGTGGAAAAGAGGTTGCTCCTCTCCCGCGTTACGGTAGGCAAATCAGAAGCCGAGAAAGAAAAGAGGGTCACGTGCTTGCTCACGCCACTCGGCGGTGCGTATCCGGTTCTCCGTTCGCGGAATGGAGGCCAGATTCTCGAAGCGCTTCTAAGGCTACGACAGCATAGCTAAGTTCGTAAGTTACGAACATCGCAAGAGGATAAATCGGTATTCATGAACGCGTTCTTAAGAAGAGAGGAGGAAAGTGGCGTCCCAGTACGTAAAAACTAAAATTTCCTGTGTCCCCCAAGCTCCCGATCCCCGCGAGAGCAAGCTTCTGACATGACGACAGCGTCTTCGGCAACACGAACAACCGATCGGAGAGCTCGGCAGGGTTCAGAGCACGTGGAGTTTGAACATCAAACGCAGGTGGCCTTTCCGCCAACGCTTGTCGGGGGATAGTGTCCGTGCAGTGAAATGTTGACTCTGGCACGATTTGAACGGGCCCGAATGCCGAGGCCGAGATATACCCTCTTTCGTCGACTGCTACGAACTCGATCGCTACGAAGTTAACACAACTGTCATCGTTGCTGAAAGGAGACGGCCAACGCCGCTCGTTTGAAAAGCGGCGTATATGAAAACAAATCGTCACGGCGTGTTTCGCGGCCTCGGAGATGCAGGAGCGAGCCGACGTCCAAGAAGATACGTTTTAAGGAGAGTGTCAGCAAGAGCCGCGTAAACCTATTTACACACGGAGCGGACTCGCGCGTTTGATCGAAGCGCTGTATTCGCGCTGTTAGACCGCCTCTTGGTAAGCGCTTCGGGACCCATCCTTTACGACTGCAACTCGATGCTGACGTGACACTCAGCAAAGGAAGGTTGGACCGGAATCGCGTAGCTCCCACGAACTCTTACAGCTCGATCGAGTTCACGTACCGTCGTGTCAGAATAAAAATGACCTAATAACAAATTGTGCATAGCATATATTTAGGGTGTGTACTTTCCGGTGTTTATTTGTGAGAAAAATCGGTGGATGTTTTTCGGTGTTTATTTATTTTCGAAACACCGGTGTATTTCGGTGGAACGTCTCGCGACGAGGCTAAAATCGGTGATTATCGGAGGAAAAAAATGCGATTGATCACGAACAGAGAGTTCCAATTTTATTATCATATTTCATACACTTCTTTTCGATGAAGCATCTATTTTTCGCACTTGGTTATTATAGTAGCTGCAAGCATACTTTGAGAGGCTTGCATCCGTCATAGCAGCAGGTTCACAACCCGCAATTTTGAAAACGCACGCCCCAACATTTGAGCTGGATACAGGAATTCCCAAAATGTCCAGGGGGCTTGGGACAGTAGTGGCCAGTCAGGTAAATGAAGTTTCCAAAATAACACTGGATCAACGGTGCTAGTCACAGCATACTGGCGGTAACAAAGAAACTCTGATTCTAGGTCACTCAGCTTGCGCTCGTCTCGGAGGACCAGCCGATAGATGCTTTCATAAGGCACAAATCCCTCTAGCAGCTCCACTTTTATGCACGGATTAACAATTTGCACGCGGAACCAGAACGACCATTCATCCATGAAATCTGTAGCGTAGTCATCCGGATCTTTCCGCTTGCGTCCCATCCTGGTGGCCTTCTACTCCGCGTGACGACGATACTTGAAGTGTTCGACGAAGGGAAGCAAGTTTCATGTTAAGAAAACCCGCAGACGCGGGACGGACGCGCCTTCTCAAACATGTCTGCTTTTTTTTTTTTACACAACGGTCCTTTTATATACAGCGAAAACCCCCACGCCAACAAAACCCTTTTTCCGTTTCCCCAAAAGCCCATGGAAACTAAACATATAACAATGAACGCATCTCAGTTCTCAAAGGTCAGTAGCTTTGTACGACACGGATGCTGGCAGTGTCTTCCAGGAACCACAGCACCCTCTGAATTCATGGCTTGCATCGACATCACTTGGCCAGACACAATGGGGAAAGGGTGCGTGAGAGCGTACCCTCCACTGCGTTAATTTTTCCACAAAAGGGGCCATGGGAGACACAATAGGGGAAAGGCGTGTGGGAGCTTAGCTTCCACTGCGTTAACTAGACGCTTTTGACCCCCAGAAAGGAGGGCAAACTGACACCACGTGCAAGCCATGTATAGACACTGGAAGAATGCAGGATCCACGAGATAACACGTTTGACGAACCTCTACGGGGAAAGCATTTCACTAGGTCGAAAACATGCAACGACCGGTGTTTTTCGGATTTAACCAGGGCGAAAATATCCAACCATCGGTGTTTTTCGGTTTTAGCCGATTTTGTATTTTCGTCAGCGACGGATGTTTATCGGTGTTTTTTGGTTAAAAGCGGAAAATACACACCCTACATATATTGCAAAGGTAGTCCTTCCGGCGTTTATTTGAGTTCTATATATCACACACACAAACAAAATTATAGAATCGATAAGAGCTGTCCCTTTTCAACGAAAGCGTTTCCCGCCGCTGCCATTGAAAACAAGGTGACGACAAAGGGAAAAGACTGACCTCTTAATCTTAAGGACAGCGATCAAACTATTCATACAGGAAAGGTCCACAAGGGTCGCGCGGGCATATTCCATCCAGCAAGCCAGCCGGTCGTGGGCAGACGGTTTCGGTCAGGGTCCGTCGGAGCAGCCGTCGTAGCAGGTCGGAGTGCCCGCAATGCCTATTTTCTGCTGAGCTAGCCTTTGCCAATCGCTTGATCGGTTGGATCGTTGCCGTTGTAGCTTTTTCCGGGTGTCTGAATTCAGCGTTTATCTCAGTCGTGGTCAGTTTCCAGTGCTCTTTTTATTGCTGCTTGAAGTCGGCGACGTGTCTGAAGAGCACGTAGAAAGGTAAATATCGCTTGGTCGTCGCGACCAAGTGGCTGAAAGCGACGCTGTCGGGCATTTTGGCTTGGATCACAAAGTGTGCAAGACACCTCCGGAGCTGTCGTAGGATTCTAGCGGAACCTGCGCAAATCTTTAATGTCGTTTCGTGAATACGAGTTATTTCTTAGGTTTTGTAGTACGTACATTTTTGCGACGATGGGTCGTTCTTATTGTCTCTCCTGACTGCGGTCCAATGAGTGTCAACGGAACTCTGTACAAGCTTTGCACAAGTGCTCTTCGCAACGCCAAGAATCGGCGTATAGGCGTCCGCTTGCTGCTACCGGAATGCA